>CAIGRF010362081.1:0-18304 GCA_903798235.1 Fraxinus ornus | reverse complement strand
AAAAAGTATGTTTTCAAAATTGTTTCATTCATTGCTCGTCGAAATTATTATATTCCTATATAATTTATTCCATGAGTTTTCACCCAATCAAGACCCATCAACCCATATATTACCTACTTTTATACAGACAAAATTCATTATCCTGTGATTGCCTGAACTTGGACTATTCTTTCCAGGAAGTACCCACTTAACGTACGGTCATGATCCAATTGTCGGCGGCCAGTTCGGGCCACCTCTCACATATTTATTTATTTAAATTATATATATATAACTTTTATTTTTTAGAATTAAGACAACTGTAACTGGTTATATCTACATATATTAATAATACTGGGGTGCATGTGCTTGAGTTTGGCCGGCTCCACTGTATTTTGATGATTTAGAAAGGGGGCGGGCCTAGAGGGTTTAATATATCTGCACTGCAGGACATGTCTGATGGCATCTCTGTCTCGACCCTACAATCATATTGGCTAAGGCACTGGGATTTGTTTGTCGTGCCAAAATGCTCTTTAATTTCTGTGTGTAAGAGGGATTATTCTTGAATTCTGCTTCAGCTGTATGTACTAAAGGGAATTTAAGGAGGAAACTTTTAGTCCTCTTTGAAGTTCGAGTTGGTTCTAGAAAGAGAGCTGTTTGCTTTACCTTGTTTGAAGGAAAGAAACACAGCAAAAATCAGTGATCTATACGAGTTCATGACTTCGTGTGATTTACTTTAAGGTGAGTATATTCATTCATTCCTCTAACCCCTTTTGTCTACGGTTTTCTTTTTTCCTTTCTGGCGTGCTCATTAAGAGGATTTTCAATATCAGGGCGATTGTAATGAAAATTAGTGTTAACTTGTGAGCGATTTTAGAAAATACAACTCTTTTTTTGTTTTTCTGATAAACCTAAGTATAGTTCTAGAACTATGAGATTTTTGGTTTCTGTGTTTCTCAGCATAGTAATTTTGGTGATTCAAAAGATCACTCAGTTTATGTTCGATCTTTTCCCAGTATTTATTGTCCATTGAAAGAGAGAAACCCTTAATTAGTAGCATTTAACTTTTATTTCTTGTATTTTCTATAGACCCCAGAATTATTTTCAAATGCATATATACATACATGTACCTCTAACCTGTTTTCAATTTCTTCTTGAATAGGGTCATAGGGAAGATCAGCAAGTTAGTTTCCTGGTACTATTATTATTATGGCCCAGAAATAATGATACTGGGGTCATCAGATTTATACATAGTACTGATTTCATTTATGTACATTTAAATTTGTCTTTTTTTTCTGCGTCTACAGATGGAGGAAATTAGAAAAGGAAATATATTCCCAAATTCATCCATATACAGCTCGGTTGAAGCATAAATCCTTGAAGAAAGCAGTGCTCATATGATTATTGGCCTTATTTACCAGCCAAAACTGGTGCATAAATTTCAATGGAGAAGTTTCTGAATCCATATGACAAGGAATACGTGAAGATGACCATGTTAAAGCATGAGGAAACGTTTAGGGAGCAGGTATATTGATTTTTCGTCAACTTTTCATGGAAATTGTTGAACTAACTTCCAGTGAACGC
This sequence comes from Fraxinus ornus, assembly GCA_903798235.1. Taxonomy (NCBI): domain Eukaryota; kingdom Viridiplantae; phylum Streptophyta; class Magnoliopsida; order Lamiales; family Oleaceae; genus Fraxinus; species Fraxinus ornus. The sequence goes on along the minus strand of CAIGRF010362081.1, from coordinate 16,744 downwards.
TAATAAACTCATCTTCGAAACTAATATTTGTGTGTGTGTTTTGTTTTTGCAGGTTTGCGAACTCCATCGTCTGTATCATATGCAGAAGATACTAATGAAGGATATAGCCAAAAACAGGCAAAATATACACGATTTTGCGGCTACTTCCAAGCAAATGAATGATCAAGCTGATGTGCACGAGAATGCACGGCTATGTCTTGACTTAGAAAGGCCTGCTGAAAAGTTCGAAGAAGAAGACGATAGTGAACTTGAGCTGACTTTGGGCCCGACAAGCTATTACCGGAAGAGGAAAGATGCCGAAACTCCATTAGCATCAGATTCGGGGCGAAGCTTTTCTTCTTCTTCAACTGGTTCCAACCATATAAAGTTTACAACAAGAGAGAAATTATTAAATCCTAGTTTCCTTGGTAGGAGGAAAAACAGTTCTGAAGTTGAAAGGAAATTGAGACAAGATATATTAAATTCTCCCCCTTGGCTTATGCAGGTTTTAAGCCTGAATATGACTTGAAAAAAGGAAAATATTCCATCCTGAGTCAGTATGATAATTTTTATAGACTGATTCCGTGAATTCTAAGTGTTTGGATTTTATTTCTTGTTTTTACTCTAATGGATTTCTAGCTCGTTTCTAAAAACACAAATGAGAAATGAATAATTTACGTTCTCTTGTTCTTGATAAAACTGGAGGAAGAAACATCAAACATTTCTTGATCATCATGGTTATACTGTGGAGAATTTCACATGTTCTGATTAGATTAATATACAAGGTTGTCTGTAAATATCTATTTGAATATCAAGTCTTAACATGGTCCCACGTGACGCAGTAGAGATGGGTCAATATCAATTTTATGCTTATGCTTGATTAGATTAAACCTAAGCATTATATTGGCATAAGAAACAAGGAGAAATAGACATTTTACTTAACATGACAGCATCCATAGATAAAGTTGAAGCCAGCTTCTCCTCAATACTTTTCTAGGATTTGATTACTTCCATTGGAATGACAATTTAGAGCTCTTGATTGGTTCTCTGTGCCCTTGTCCTTGTTTGGTGATGATTAAATTTGATTTTTTAGTAAATTTTAATAAAAAATTGGTGAAACATGTGATTGAAAAGTTGTAAGTCCCGTAAATATATATTTAAAATTAATTGTTGATTTTAATTCCTACGAGATGGGGACTGTATTATATCTATAATCGAGGACTTTATGGTGTGTCTAGTAATTAGGTGAATTACACAGGTTGAAAATCAACCAACCCCACCACAGGTTGAAAATCTTGTACCTTGGCAAAGAAAATTAACCCCATCGCCAAAAGGGTTGCCAATTCTTTATTATTGAGGGACATGGTGCAGACTCCACAGAGTTTTTAAAGCCATTTTAATATTCATTTCTGATTTTTTTTTTTTTTAAATATGGAAGGAATCTGATCTAGATAAACTTGATTAATAATTATTAATATACATAGGATGAGCGAATGGATGCTTCCTATTCTTTGTTTATGATGTAGATTTTAGACCTACCACATGGAAATTATTCCCATTAAACTAAACTATGTCTTGAAATGTTTTGATGTGTCTGCCACCAAATGAACATTAGATTCCAATATCAAATAATTAAAATAAATTTGAATTGAATGAACCCTGTCCAAGAAATCATCTGATCTCTGAATTTAAAAGTTATTTTTATAAAGACTCCATCTGATTGTGTGCTTCCGACACTGACATGAAACCATATTGCTAGACTGTCCCTCGTGTATATTCTTCTACCTTTTCTTAGTGCCTCTCTTTAAAATCCATACCTATTCAGGGTCGTTGATAAGCAAGATCTGTGTAGAGTTTAAATGTAGTGAACAAATAATTATTATAACTACAATGCGGAAAACATGAACTCTCAAAGTGTAAAATCGAACCAAAATGACTCAAAACTTCTATTGAGTTTTTTGATACCCAATAAATTCGAGTGATGATGTTAAACCGATTTTATAGTTTGGATTAGACTTCATAGGTTTCGGCTGATGATTGAAGTGAAATGTCGACACCATAATGAATGAACCACTCCGACAACCTAAGTGGGTCATTGGAAGTAACCTAATTAATTAGAATCGCTTATGGCCCAGCCTAAATACCTTGGACGGCTTTGTTGGTTGGAGGCCCATTTATTGTTACTTATTGGGCCACTTATTTTTTAACCTAGAAGACCACTTTGCTTGGCTTATAAGTGGGTCGATTTTCTTTATCTTGCCTTAATGTAAATTGATTATTTGGAGCCGTGAGTTTGAGAATTGGGAGAGAAGAGAGTTCTCTTGCTTTGTGCTTCATCTTGCTTTGTGCTAACTTCTCCTCCTTCTTCTCTTAGCCTTAGTGGCTAGTTTGGGCTGACAAACATCATTCACCTCACTCCTTTGTGGAACTTGAAGTAATCGATTTTGGGTGTTGTTGGGTCTTGGAGATTGGTTGCTCATTGTGGTGTTGATTTTGTGGTTTATCTGAGCTTGATTTTTGGTGTTATTGAAGGCCCAAAATCTCACAACTTCTTCAACACTACCAATGGAGTGTCATATGACGTTAAGCTCAGATTTTTGTCACACTGGATCATGCACCATCGTCCACGGGAANAAGTCCGAAGATAGATGGTGTTACAGCTGTTGTAAGTCTGGACACTTCATTAGGGACTGTCCCAAGAGAAGAGATAAGCAGAATGGTAAGATGAGAGGTACGACGAATATGGCTACGGGGTCGAGTGATGACCCTTGTGAGCCTTACTGAATGCAACCCTAGTTACTGCATATTCATTCGTATGTTATCCTTTCTGCATATGTGAGATTTCTTAATTCGGTTGCGTGATGTGCATTTTCAATGTATTTGATATGTGCATTGGCATGAATTGGAGTGATATTATTACTTTGTGTAATCTTTTGGTAAGGTAGAGTATAGATGCCTAGGGTTACATTGTGGTTTGTACCGTGGGATGGGGAATGTGACATTTGGATCACGATGGAGAGGTGATTAAATGTCTGGAATCTTTTATCTGGAAGAGACCCTGATTAGGTGGAGTACGAGTGAGGCACTTCTATCACTTCTGTTAGGTGGAGACCCATTATCCACTAATGTTGGAGGAGTGACGTGGTGATAGAGGATTATCCCGAGAACTTAGAATTTATAGAGACTTACCAGTTAGACATAAGTTTGTTTGAGTGATTAGTCTAGTGAGCATGTTGGGCGATGATGTGAGATATGTGTTCTCGAGGAGTGAGTAACACGGAATGGGATAGGATAAGTGTGGTGAGATCTTCGTGAGGTCATTTATGCATTTGTTACGTATGTGTTGGCCCGTTGATTGATTTGGTGTTAATCTGTTGTTCAATGTGAACATGTTTGAAAAGATTTGTGTTATCCTATTTGATATCTCCATCGCATGTTTATTTGCACTTGATTGATTGCTGTGATTATTTACTTGTACTTGAATGTTCTTGATCTTAACCCTGGTGAGTACATGGAGCAAGTATGGTATGTGTTTCGGATGCGAAACACGAGGTAAGGTCTGTGATACTATTTTTATTGGTTACCTTGATTATGCAAGAATAAATTGTGTGTTTATGTTTCTTGAAGATTTATTGGAATCAAGGTGGAGATTTGTTGGATTTTTTGATACCCAATAAATTCGAGCGATGATGTTAAACCGATTTTATAGTTTGGATTAGACTTCATAGGCCTCGACCGATGATTGAAGTGAAATGTCAACACCACAATGAACGAACCACTCCGACAATCTAAGTGGTCCATTGGAAGTAGCCTAATTAATTAGAGTTGCTCATGGCCCAACTCAAATACCTTGGACGACTTTGTTGGTTGGAGGCCCATTTATTGTTACTTATTGGGCCACTTATTTTTTAACCTAGAAGACCACTTTGCTTGGCTTATAAGTGGGTCGATTTTCTTTATCTTGCCTTAATGTAAATTGATTATTTGGAGCCGTGAGTTTGAGAATTGGGAGAGAAGAGAGTTCTCTTGCTTTGTGCTTCATCTTGCTTTGTGCTAACTTCTCATCCTTCTTCTCTTAGCCTTAGTGGCTAGTTTGGGCTGACAAACATCATTCACCTCACTCCTTTGTGGAACTTGAAGTAATCGATTTTGGGTGTTGTTGGGTCTTGGAGATTGGTTGCTCATTGTGGTGTTGATTTTGTGGTTTATCTGAGCTTGATTTTTGGTGTTATTGAAGGCCCAAAATCTCACAACTTCTTCAACACTACCAATGGAGTGTCATATGACGTTAAGCTCAGATTTTTGTCACACTGGATCATGCACCATCGTCCACGGGAATGGCAATGGATATACCGAGAAATAAATCCACCGGAAGCCACCAAGAATTATACCGGAGATATAACTTCTCCCACTTGGTTACCTCACTATGCTTACTCTCTTTTGTTATGCCAAGTCCAAAAATGAAAAGGTGAAGAAGTCTTGTGTATTATAGAGCCAAATATCTATTTTGAAATTTACGCATTTCGACCCTAACAATACCTAGAGGAGGGTGAATATGTATTTAATGCGGAATTAAAAACAATCACGAATTAAACAGCAACAAGCCACTTTTAAAATAGTTTGCATATCATAAACAATAAATAATAAAACAGTAAAGAACACAAGAATTGTTCATGGAGAAACCCAACTGAAAAAAACTCCGGGCACTTTGTCGATCAATCCACTATAAACGATTACGTACTTTTAGTGTGCCAGACTAGACGACGACACGAACTATCTGATCTCCTGACTAATTCTCACAGCTCTCCTAAATTCTGTGCTCTCCTACACTAATTCCAACTGCATTCACCAACGCTTTCCTAGAACTTCGCTATCATGAAGCAGCCCCTAACTTGGTAGAATCACCTATCTACCGTGGATCACGAAGACCAACTCGTTCTTCACTGACTAGAACTCCAGTCGCCTTCCTCAATTTTCAACACCTCTGACAGATCTGTAGAAAGTTTGGTTTTTGGTATTTGAATATTGAATCTGATGTTTTTCTGACCAAAACACTCACACAAGATGAAGGTTGAATGATGAAATGAATATATCTCTCAATGATGAAGTTCTCTCAATTAACAACTTTAAGAAAAACATTTTGTACGTTTTCTAATATATATAGATAGGTCAAGAAATCAATGGGACGAGGAAAAAGCCTTTAAAACGCGAAAATAAAATTTCTCGTATAAAATTGTCGTTCGAGCGAAGAGCCAGCGACAGTCGAGCGACAGGGTGTTGCTCGAGCGAAGGAGGGGCGACGGTCTAGTGACGACGTTCCTGTTTTTGTAGCTCGAGTCAACCCTTGGCGACAGTCCAGCGAAAATCCGCTCCGTTTTCCTCCTATTCCAAACTCAAAATCCTAGACCTAATAACCAATTTTTAAACAAATTGCACTTTACTCTAACTTTTACAATCTATCAAATTAAGTCCTTTTGTTCATAGAATTTGCCAATTACAAAATTAACTAAAACCTAACAACCCCATTTGATATTCTGTGACAAAACAATAATCTATGTCAAGGCAGTAATAAAATAAAAGTTACAGACTCAAAATAATGACACAACCTAAACTACAGACTTTCTTGAACGAGCTCTGCAGTACATGTTTCCTGAATAGACAACTCAAATATCAGTGTAAAATGTGTGGAAACAGTATCAAAGATAATCACAGTTCAAACCGTTCACTTGTAGGTGTCATTTAAGCAATCGTAACCAATTGTAACTCAAATAGCATATTTTTCAGTTTTAAATTACAAGCTAAACTAAGACACAGTATCAATGCAACCCGACATACGAAAATGAAACATTGATACTGTAAAAACATCAAAAACTTAATTTAGCGAAACTAAATTCAAACAAATATGCATGTGCTCTCCCTTATTACAAACTCTCAGAGTGTTCAAACAGTAGGTAAATGTATCTATGTCTCACCACATCGACCCCTCAGACATAAGATAAGTGTAAAAGTCAATGCAATGTATATCAAGTCAAATGTCAAAATATATCTATGTCTCACCCCCATCAGCCCCTCATACATAAGATGGAAACCATAAATGAAAATCAATTTGAAACAATGATATCGATTTTATATATAGCAAAGCAAAGCATTTTAGAATAATCATACATCGTGTAAGCACAAAAATCTAGATACAGACTCCTCCAATCAACAAAACTATACAAAAAACTACCTATCATTTACTCCCCTTTTTGTCACACAATGACAAGGGATAAGCCTACATCTATGAAGCGCTGCAGCGCCATCGGCACCATTAGAGTCCGTCCTCTTCTCAGAAGCATCATCCCAATGGCGACGAATCCATCGTAGTCCACGTTGAATGTAGCCAATAGTACCCCAAAATATAGCAAACTCGGCAGTGTGTCCATCAACAGTAGCCCGCAGCTGTGTGATCTCCACCATCATACAAGCCTCCTCCTCGATAAGTACAGTCATCCATCTTAATAGTATGATCGATGGGAGCAGACACTGAAAGAGCAGACTCGGTAGGTGGTGGAGGAGAAGCTGAAGAAGTAGACGGGATATCAAAAGGTGGAAGAGTAGAAGGAAAATTGGATGGGCCAAAAGAGATCAGGTTATCAATGGGATCAGTCAGCACAATCGAGTCTACTGGCTGTGTTGGCTCAGAAGAAGAATGTGACCTGCTATGAGCAATAGTGGTATGGCCAATCGGCCGAGAAACCCATCGTGGAACCCCCTCTGGAAAACTAGCTCCTAGGGCAGTGACTAACTTATAGATGAGACAAGCATAAAGCAGCCCAACCCGAGTCCCCGTAGTTCGGAACGCACGTAAGATCTGCTGACAAATGAAGGTAGAAAAAGCAATAGAATCACACTGCAACGATGCGTACAAAAAACGAGTCTTCTCCATAGGTAATGAAGAAGTGTGAGAAACTGGCCACAGATTTTTGCACACAATGCGCAACAAAATATGTCCGTCGGTGGGTAAAGAATCAGTGCGCATCACCCCAGGACTACCCTCCATCGATGTGTTAAACACCGTGGAACGGACCAAAGTGTCCGATGAAAATGAATCAGGAGTAAGATAGGAAAAGATGGGATGGATGACTCTCGGAATATGAATGATACTAGAAATAATGTCTGGAGTAATCTTAACTACCCGACCCTGAAGAAAAACCCTAAATGAAGTACCACTAACATCATGGATGTTAGCGTAGAACTCCTAAACTAATAAAGAATGAGGAGGTGTCAAGTCAACAAGAAGAGGTTCCCAACCCGGGAAGTGAAAATGACGGCGAGGTCGGAGGACAGGTCAAACATAATGACCTCGCGCTCGAAAATGACGAGGCGCTGAGCGAACTGTGACCCAAAAACATCATGAGCCACAACAAAAATGAACTTAGTTCGACTAAACACAGTTGAAGTACTAGGAGTAGATGGAATAGTGCATGTTCTCTTGGGTGGCATCTGAAAGAATTGAATCACAAAACCATTAAAACCTTGATAAACGACAAATGAGGTCATGATATGCATGGCATGCATTAAGCATGCAAAACAAGGTAAAGGAAATGATATGCAACGTACCCTATAGTGAATGCATGACTACATGCAATGATGCTTAGACGTAGGTGACGTGAAGACATAACACGTGACGTGGTGTCAAGACGCAGTGACGTGATGTCATGATGTAGTGACGTGATGTCATGACGGAGGGATGTGATGTCTCCGTGCGATGTCACAAGCACACCCAATGCAACTATTGAAGCAGCAACCTCGACACTCCAGTGCACCACATGCAACATCCAACCTTAATCATCCAACAACCAAGTCTCAACTAAGTTCATTCCAAACCAAAACTCGACTCCAACCTAAAACCAGTCCAAAATCACCCAACCCAACGACCACGTTCTAAACCACAACCAACACCATCACACTCAATGCACAATCAAACCCAAGTAACTCAAAGAACTTTAATACTAAATAAATACTCAAATCAAATTCCAAAGAAAGCCAAAATGATCCATAATCTGATTTTTTATGAAAAACTCGCACAAATGAATGATATTCTATGTAAATATGTACCATATGAAGTACAATAGAATAAAATCCAAGCAAGAATGACCAAACAATGAAAAAATCTAACTAAATTGCTAAAATAGTGAAAAACACAAGTTTTCTAAAATTACCTTCAAATGTGAATGATTTGATAAAATAGCAACTGCAATGTATGATTCAAAGTGTTAATGAAGTGGGTCAATAACTGATTTTGAGTGGGTATTGGAAATTTTAGAGAAATCAAGTGAAATAATAAGGAAAAATACGAAAAACCCTTGAAATGAAGCATTTTAGTTCAAAAATACGGGCTGTCGCTTAAGAGACTAGAGAGCAAGGCAGCTTCTGCTGCTGTAAGCTGTCGCTCGAGCGTGTTCCAGCGATAAGCTGGCGACATGCCAAATGTCAGAAATAGCACTAAAAATTCAAAAATTCAGAAAAATAGCATTTTTTTAAAACTCAATATAAACAACTCAAACTCTCGAAACTTCGATAATTAAAATCATGCATGCAATCGCAAGTCGAGTAGTATCAAAATGACTTTCTCACACATGCAGTTAAGTTCAAGATAGAGTAAAGTGTATAAATGACTCATATGTGTCATTTATCATTATTTTCTCGTGAAAACGACTTCAAACCTTAAATTTGTAAGAAATGACATGCGAAACATCACTTGTTAAATAAGTATGATCCCTACAGATGAAAGTCAAACCCGAATAATTTTTAGGACCTAAAAATGAGCTCAAATATGTGATAAATTTTCTTTTCTCCCCTTGAATGTTAGCATATTTTATTTTTTTATCGTTTTTCTCGTAAATAACACCTTATGTGCAGACTCTGTCCATTAAGCGACTAAATTGACCAATGTAACGAGTTTTAGGCCGATTAACCCACGTCAAATGACCATAGGCACCATGTTATGAGAAACCCCTCGGGCTTAATTACTCAAGTCAAATAGGCTTCAAACAGAGTATATAAGATGAAACAATTAAGCATTCAATAATTTTTTTATCTATTATTATTTTTTACTTTCATCATAAATGCAACAATGGAGGGAGACTATCATGAGTTAAGGTCATCTAGTAGGTCAATTCATATTCGTGGTCACCCTACTAACATGTAACTGTCATCCCAAATCTCACACACGTGGTTCAGACTCATTCACAAGATCATAGTGTATGCAGTGCAGAAGTTTACATAATGACACATATACTCAATACTCCACATTAAACCGAACCAAGCAATTGAAATAATAGTGTAAAATAGATAAATGCTTACTTGGTCATACATAACATGTTTAAAATCATAACAATGTGTCGTTTACCAAAAAGAAAATATTTTTGTATTTTTTCCATATTTCAATCTTTTTTTTTTTTTTGAAAAACCATAAGAGTGTGTTTGGTGCACATTAAAATGAGAAAATGCATTCTTTTGATGTGATGTGATGAGAAATATGTGGTTGAAAAAGAAGGAAAAGTTATTGATGTGATGGAAAATATTATTTTATTGAAGAATGTGTGGTTGAAAATGAGTAGAAGAATGAGAATGAAAAAAATNGGACACAATGAACTGCACATGCATGCACCTAAACACCAAATTATGGCGAAATATGAATGTCTTTACCATGAAGAGCACGACCATTTTCATGACCTTCGAAGTCGCTCTTCTTGACCCAAACTTTCTTAGAAGTAGAAGATGATTGAGTTAACCAAGTCATCATCTCAGTTAAATGGCTGACTTGATTGGCAAAAAAGTCAACCTTACTAGTGAAATCCAGATTCTTCCGATACCTAGATCTTTGTATTCCCCTTTTGGCTTGAAAAACTCATAAGCCTTGGTTGTGCAAAAATTATGTCCTTCTGTACGTGCCATGAAATTGTCCGTGGTAGTCAGCCCTATTGTCGCTGCCTGATCAATTCGTCCAAGCTGCAAGGCTACAGCCTATCATTCCCTTACTTCGTCCCTAATTTCCAGTAGTTTTTTGAATAGCGGCGAGTCATCTTTCCTCAACAAAACATCTCAAATACTTGCCCCCTTTAAATAAACTTAATTTACCCAACATATCCAAAGTGTATCCTTCTTTTGATGAATATTCCAAAGTGATTTAGCGAGTAATGCTGAATTCCATCCGTTCATGTCTCTAAATCCAAGGACACCTTCCATGCTACCAAAGGCTTCTTAGCACCCCAAATGAAGTTATGGCAAAGGCTAATGACTTTTGAAATGATAGTAGTCGGGATAGGAAAAATAGAAAGCCAAAAGCATTTTTCTGTTTGTCTCGAGTTGGCTTTCTATGCAGATCAAAAAAATCAGCAAAATCAAATACAAAAATAACGCAAAAATGCTCAAAATCTAAGCTCATTAAGAAGAAGAACGAGGACGAGGACGAGAAGAAGGAAAGAGTGACCTTTGGCTGCTTTCATTTTTTCCAAGTTCCTTTAACCAGCCATCTTAGCTTTATGACCGTTTCCTCCACCCATTTTGCCTCATCTTGTCCTCTGATGATCGGAAAATCAGAAACCCTAGTTGTGCGAGGTGACATGCACAAATAACAACAGCAAGTTGATTGAGTACAAAATTGAAAATGTACATAGAAGGTATATTGTTCACCGAGTGCTTTTTTTAATACCTTAAAAACTTGTTAAAGTGTTGATTTTAAGTCAGTAATTAATTTTAATCGCACGTTTCTGGAACTCACAACTTTATCAACTTTTTAATCAAATATTTCATTAACTTTGTTTTTTTTTTTTTATAAAACAACGTAATTGTCTTAAAGTCTAAGTTAATACTATTTTACCCCTTAAATTTAGGAAAATTAAGACCGGAAGTTCAACTTCAAACCCTTTATATGGTACGGTCATGAGTATATATCCAATATTCAAAAGTGAAAGTTATTGATTCTTAGCCTATTTAAGTATGAAAATTTAGATCCTCAAGTGATCAAAACTGTCAACACATATTAAAATTGTACATAAAATCAAATAGCAAAACTATCAAACTACCAATTCAACTAAAACTCGCATACAATTCAAAGACGATCTTAATCTCACGGAGACTCATTTTACTATAATAGATTAAAAACTCAAAATCCTACTTTTGGAAAATTGAGAATTGATAAATACACTGCACGTAAGGTTTGAGAGAGCAATTTTAATTTTTCTATAAGTTTTAAAGAAATTTTCAAAACACGCAAGATTGAAATTTTAAAATAACTGAAGTGTCCTAATTCATGTTATCATATATTCAAAATTTGACAATTATGTATTGTTAATTCGAGTCATGAAGCAAAGCATTACTTTAGAATTTTAACTGTAATTAATCTCATATCATCATTTATGTAAGATTATAATAACAATGTAACAATCAATAAATGATGAGTTAATTATTTTACTTAAGTGATACTTATTTCCAAGTCAACAATAAATCATTGTGTGATGACCATTATTTATTGTCACATCATCAATTTCCTGTTGGTAAAACTAGACGAAGTTGCCTTAATTAGAACCAAATTAAAGTGTGGTTAATCGATTGAAATAAATAATAGGGTTACCTAATTGATATCATATTAAAGTATAGTTATCTGGCTAGACAAAATTGAATTATGTTGAAATTTTCATGAAACTTAAACTTGAAACATTATAAATTGTCAAGATTTTCATGTCAAATCATCACGAAAATAATTAATGTGGAACATGTTTTGATCCATTGATTTGTATTTTGAATAATGAATCTTGAAACTTTAATCTTTACTCTTTAAGATCAACTCGCAATTCCTTCTTGATTTATCTTTTTGTTTTTAATCTTGATTATCTTGTTCTTTAATTTAATTGTTTCAATTCTTTTTTAATTCTCAATTGTGCGTTTTTTTTTATCTTCATTTTCAATATGCTTTCTCTATTAATTCTTGCGTTAGTGTGATGACACAAAAAATGAGAAATTACATATGAATGGTGGACCATAACCATATATATAATTTACATATATATTTCGCTCATGAAATACAATTCAAAAGGAATTTGGTCTCTACACATATAACACGACCCATACTTTATTTAGATGCACAAAATTCAATTACTTAATTCTTTTATTAGATCATTTCAATTTTGAGCTTAACTTTAAGATAGTCTTTATACACAATTGCATATATTGGCCCACATGGCAATTTAAATAATTTCACAACAATCTCCTACTTGGGTCATATATGTTACCTTATAAACGTGTATAATATTATGAGCTCAATACTTTTACTATCATAACCAAAAACATCACCGAATAATCTCGTCCATCAATCTTGTCAATATATGATCAAAACGGTCTTCGTTCCAAGTATCATAATTAAACCCTCAATGGTCATGTATATCAACATAATCAAATTACATAAATCAAGTGTAGATGTGTAGCATGGAAATTACATGCAATGTGACCGAAACATGCATATTTACAACTTGTCATACCTTATTCTTTAATATCTTGTATTTTTAATGAGATCAACCGAAAACTTTAATCAGAGTGAAAAATGAAGTAAATACTTTTTTACCGAAATAAATTTGAATGTGCGTAACCTAAAATCATGTGCCAAAAAAGACAACATTCAAAATTACAAACTCTCACTCAACTAGCTTATCACCAAAATGTACAACACATACATGAGCAGTGTGCTCATGAAAGACCTTGGTGGTAGACCTTTAGTGAATTGATCTACTAATATAGAGTTTGTTCAAATATGTTCCATAATAACTTGACTACTCCGAACCTTTTCTTTAAAAATTAGAAATTTAATGTCTATAAATTTAGACTTTGTTGAAATCCTATTATTATTTGAATATAAGACTGTTGACTTATGTCACAAAATAACTTAAGTGATCTTTCAATTCCATGTATAATTCTCAGCCCAGTAACAAATTTTGCAGCCATATTCTTTGATGGATGCTTCATAACACGCTACAAATTTTGTTGACATGGTTGAAGAAGTTATGAGTATCTGCTTAGCACTCTTCCAGAAAATAGCTCATTTGGCCAGCGGGAAGACATAGTCCGATGTGGATCTCCTACTATCTTGACGTCCAGCAAGATCATAATCAAATAACCAATGATCTCCTATTGGTCTGATTTCCTGTATGTGAGCATATAATCTTTTGTTATCTGTAAATAATGGCTGCCTTCCAATGATCTATCCCAAGGTTACTTAAATATCTGTCTATCATTCCAAAATTGAATGCTATGTCCAGATATGTGCATACATGAATATACATTAAACTCACAACTGCTGAAATATAGGAAATTTCTTGCATCTCCTTTACTTCAAGGTCATTCTTAGGGGATTGATTGAGACTAAAACCATCTCCTTTAGCATCAGGGGTATCACTTGGTTTGCAATCATGCATCCTAAATCTCTTAAGTACCGTATCAATATAACTCTTTTATAATAATCCAAGAATACTCCGAGAACGGTCCTGATGTATTTGAATCCTTAATACAAAAGAGGAGTCAACAAGATCTTTCATCTCAATTTTTTTTTTATAGAAATCTCTTGATTTCATGCAAGAAGCCTAAATCATCGCAGGCAATAAGTACGTCATCGACATACTATATCAGAAAAACATACTTACTTTCACTAAACATGTAATATACACAATCATCAACCACATTTATTTCAAATCCAAACAAGATGATTATTTGATGAAATTCGTGATATCATTGACGGGAAGACTGCTTAATATTATAGATGAATTTCTTTAATTTGCAAAACCATTTTCTTTGTGTCTCCTAAAACAATTTTTTTTTTATTGCACCATACATATATTATCTCAAAAATTCAATTGAGAAACATCTTATTTACATCCATCTGATGTAATTCAAGATTAAAGTGTGTCACAAGTGTCATTATAATCCTGAAAGAGTCTTTCGTTGAAATAAGAGAAAAAGTCTATTTGTAATCAATGTCTTCCCTTTATGTAAAATCCTTTGCAACAAGACAACCTTTATATCTTTCTACATTACCCTTAGAACTCTTCTTGGTTTTAAATATCAATTTGTAACCAATGAGTTTCGTACCTTCAAGCAATGGAACAAGTTCCCAATTGTTATTGTTTTTCATAGACTTTATTTCCTCATTCATGACATCAATCCAATTTTGAGAATTATTTATTTGTATTGCTTGATGAAAGTTGATAGGATCTTCTTCCATCAATCCAATACCATCCTCATGTTCTTGGAGAAATAGAAATACTATAAAATCATCCAAAATTACATTTTTCATTTCTCTAGCGGATCTCCTTAATGACATTTTTTTTTACATGGATTGACTCTGACACCACTTGTTGAAATTTTCATGAAACATTATAAATTGCTAAGATCTTCATATCAAATCACCAAGAAAAATAATTAATGTGAAACATACATTGATCTATTGAGTTGTATCTTGAATAATGAATCTTAAAACTTAATCTTTAATATTTCAGATCAACTTGCAGTTTCCTCTTGATTTATCTTCTTGTTTTTAATTTTGATTGTCTTGTTCTTCAATTTAATTGTTTTTGTGGGTTTTTGATCTTCTTTTTCAATATGTTTTCTCGATGACACAAGGAATGAGAAATTTCATATGAATCGGGAACCGTAACCATATATATAGTTTTCATATGTAATTCGTTCATCATAAAATACAATTCTAAAAGAACATGGTCTCTATACATATAACTCGGTCAACACATTATTTAGATGCACAAAACTTAATTACTTAATTTTTTAGTAGATCACTTTAATTTTTTGTTTAACTTTAGGATAACATCTATATACAATTAATTACATATGTCGGCTCACATGACAAATTAAATAATTTCCAAACAAATTACACATACCTTATTAACACTATAGTAAAGTATAATCAACTCGAATAGAAGTTACATGTTAGATGGAGCAACCACGATGATCACAACTCTTGGCATTACGGGCTTTATGTGAAATTCAGTTAAACATGATGCTCACAAGGTGTGTGTGAAAATCTATATATGAGCCAATTTTTAGTTTGCCAAAAATGCTTACACGTAAAAATGGTAAATGTAAGTGACATGAAGTGTTACTTTTTAGATCCCGTTTGATTCCCATTAAAAAAAAAAAAAAATGAGCTTTAAATAATATTTTTAAAAGAATGTGTGATTAAATAGTAAGAAAAAATTTGGAATTTATGTGTAGAATATTTTATTATGTAGTGTGGTTGAAAATGATGTGATAATAAAAAATAAAATAAATTAAAGGGTGCCAAACAAGGGCTTGATCATAAGGTCATAGACCATGTAATTTAGCTTTTATCCTAATAGAATATCTTTAGCTAAACTTACAATGTGATGAAAAACATCTTAAACTGATACTCAGCTCTTACTTTTAAATTTTGTTGTGCCGAATAATAATTAAAGTACTACATTAGAAAGTGACATGGTTTTTTTCTAATATATTTCTAGTGGCTAATGTTATAATGTGATTATGACTTATAAGAACTCTCAAACTAATATTTTAGTTGTATATGACGTGTCATATAAATTCATTGGAATATTTTAAATTTAATTCCAGCGTCGAGGTCCACCATAAATTTACTAAAAAATGTCAACACACTTTTTAATTTAAGTTTTCTTAATAAAATAGCTTTTGCTAAAGTTATGATATGATTAGATCTTAAGCTAATATTTAGTTCTTAGTTTTATTTTTTGTAATGTTAGATGCGAATTAGGAATCTATCTCTATATTAAAAAGTCTGAGGATGTGCTGCTTTCTAATTGAAAAGGGACACATTTTGCAGTTTGACTTTTTAACTGAACATTTATTTTGCCTCTCTTGATTATCAAGCACAATCGAGTCTTTCTCTTGACCCCAACTTTTCACTATGTTTCGTTCTTCCGATGTAACGTCGCTTGAATGAAGACGTATGATCAACCCGACTTTTCAAATTTCCACGATAAGTCCTTGAATAAACATAAAATGTACTTATAAAAAAGTTTAAACTTTTTTTGAAAGTAAAAACCTTTAAAACTAATATTTTGTTCTTACTTTTTTCTTTTCTTTTTTTTTTGGTTTATTTTTGAAGTTTTTAACAAAAAATCCGTACTGGGCCTAATATATTATATTTCCAGCCCATATTATGATTCAGCCCCAAATTGTAGGGAGCATTCACTTCTACTTCTCTCACATACCTAACCTCACTAAGTCTATATTTGGCACACATTAAAATTTTTATTTTCATTTTTTTATTCATTTTCAACTACACATTCTTCAATAAAGTAATATTTTCCATCACATCAATAATTTTTCATTCTTTTTCAACTACACATTTTCCATCAATCTATTATTCCAAAATACATTCTTTCAAAATAATGTGACTCAAACACACCTTAATATCAAACAAGATTGGAGTTAATTTACTCAATGGTTAATGAACATTGCTATATTTTATTACTTGCTCATCAAAATTCAAAAGATTACTCTTTGCCGATTGAACTCTGCCATATATTACTATTTGGGCCATGCTATGGGTACATTGGCCTTGACATAAGGGTGTCCATAATGGGCACAGGCACCCCACCAATAAGGGGGCGCCGGGTGTCCATTATGGACACCATTATGTCAAGGTCAATGTACAACTAGAATTATCCTTACTAATTACTAAACAAAATTTAAAAGATTGATCATTGCTCAATTAAATTTT
>CAIGRF010361943.1:18116-34134 GCA_903798235.1 Fraxinus ornus | reverse complement strand
AAAAAACAAAAAAAAAAAAAAAAGGATAGTAACTTTTAGAACTCTTATGGTCAAGCCAAGTGCCTATATAAGATAATAATGATTATAAAGAGAATTGGGTGCGAACACAAATTTGACTAAGAGTTCTAGACACTATGTACCTTTACTTGTTCGTGTTTATTTATACGGAAGAAATCCTTTTGAGATTAAGTTAGTATATTCATGCCCTACTCCAAGTGTCATAAGCCAGGTGGCTTGTAGAGACAGTATTTGTTATAGTCTCTATTCCGATCAAGATGCTGAGAGACTCTTTAAATCTAATATTCCATCAAGAGCCTCTATATTTTTGAAGATCATGTACGTAATAGAGAGTATTTTTTAGATTTAAATAGAAAAAAATTAATGAATTCTTTATTTTTTCTAAAATCATTTTTAGACATCAATAACTAATATTCAAAGATAATTTGAATAATCATAGAAGGGTATTAAAACTTTTATAATGGTATCATTCGTGTTTGGAAAATTACTAAAATAAAAATTTATAAAAGCTGCTAAACAGATAATTGACCCTTTTCAAATTGTTGCGCTTGTGATTGGAGTCGGTGACCCTACCCAATTGTGATGGAAAATATAATTAAGACTAATTATGAATTAAAATGAAGTGGGCCAGATAATCACAAGTTTGTGCTATAATTTATAATTATTTGATGGTAACAAATGAAGTGGGCCAGATAATTGTTAGATGATGTTAGTGTGAGATTGAGTACAAATGAGATATGATATGCCAAGATATGATAGACGTAAGATAAGTTGTCCAAATGTTGGATATATCTTAGTATATTGATTAAAAATTATACTAACGTCTTTATTCAGTGACTTTCTTTCCATCCCAACAAGGTGCATTAAGAAACAAAACAAATAAATTGTGTACATTATAGTGCACAATCATGTCTAGTGTAGTGCTCTAATTATAAAATCAAGTGACGTGGTGTGTTTAATTGTAACTATGATACAGTGGCGTCTTAATAAATTGAATAAAGCAAATACATTTCCGTATAAAATTTCCGTGTTTTAATCGCTTCTTTGGATCCATGTTAATATTTGTCTCTCTCCATTATTTTATCAAATTCTGATCATCAAATGATGTTTTAATGATAGTAAAAAATATTTCAAGATTATGCTAGGCATGATGGTAGAATTTTATGAAGCAATATTGGTAATATTTTATTATTTTTGCATTTTATATCTCTGAGATTAAAAAAAAAAAAAGAAAAAAAGATGGTCATGTATGTTTCTTTTATGTAACGAAGTTCAACTAATTATATTATATACATTTATGTCAACTTTACATGTATATCAGAATAGACAAAATACAAGTTTTGTAATAGATTAAGTTTAATTACAATTGATAAATTCAATTGGGCATTTATTTAACATGTATTGTCTTATTGAGTTTTCATGTCTAGACTATTGACACACATACGGTTTGATGATATTGTTGGTGTTATGACAAGGTTCAAAATATTAGACACTTTTAACCAACAAATCCAAAAGCTGTAAAGTACAAAAACTAAAAGAAAGCGTAAAAAAAACACGATGATTTTCTCCCTAAGGCAAGAGATTCAGAATCGGAGTTCCTGATCCCCTTTTGAATTTCTGCCACCTAAAAAAATCACTATAACCCGGAATCAATAAACTATCCAAAATACACTTTCAAAAGCACTCAGAAAACCACTTGAGATTTCATCAACACTAGCATTTCGATCTATACAAATGTTCACTTTAGAACACAACTCTCAACAAACGTATAAACCAATGAAGATCTATACAAAGTTGATACAAACAGATAAAAAATGACTGTGTCTTTTTGAGTGAGAAAGAAAAAGATGTAAAATTACAGAGATGAGCAGACAGAGAGAATGAATGAAAAATCATCTCAAACCCTAGGCAAATGAACAGATACTAGAAGTCACTAGAAGGTCTCCATCCAACGGTAATAGTGGCGACACTTGGTGACATCTTGGTTGTCCAAATCCAATAAGAAAAATGCATTCCACTTAAAACACACTTTTAATCCAAATAAGGAACCAATCACTAAGTAATCAAAAAATAGGGCCCAAACAGCCCACGTAAGATCAGTAAACCAGCCGAACAAATAATAACACAATCAGCAAAAGAATAATCATCATTGTGCCACAATCTCCACCTTGGTACAATGATTCTAGTTTTAGTTATAGTTATATCCAAACATCGCATCATTTCCTCTTATTCTTGAAAAACACAAATCAGCAAGTGTTAAGATTCAGCTTACTTAAATAGTCCAAAAACTTGTTTAAAGGAGGGACTTTAGTACCAACATCAGCATGGTTAAAGTAAGTAGAATTTTTTTGAAGTTTTACAACACCTCGAGAGATAAGTTTATCTCTAATAAAGTGAAATTTAATATCAACATGTTTAGATCTATTATGTAAAATAAGATTTCTACTCAAATATATGGCAGATTGAGTATCAGAATATAAAACAACATTTTTAACAAAACCAAATATATTTAAGAGTCATTTAAGCCAAATTCCTTCTTTCATAACATCAGTTGCAGCTATATATTGTGCTTCAGTAGAAGATAATGCAACAATCTTTTTGAAATAATGAGATTTGACCCAAACTACACCTAGATAAGGGTGAATATGTGTAAATGCGGAATTTAAAATTTATAATTAACCAGCAACAAGTCACTAATCAATTATCTCTAGATGTTATGTAATCAGTTCAATTATTCCATGTTTGAATACTGCATAATATAAAAGCAAAGCAGTAAATAACGCACTGCATGATCACAGAGAAATCCCAACTGGGTAAAAATTGTAGGCACTTTGTTAGTCAAAATTCACTATAAATAATTGAACTTACAGCATGTTAGACAAGACGACGACATGGATTTTCTGACCTGCTGACTGCAATTACCACATCTCTCCTAGATTTTATGCTTCTGCACCAACTCCTAGCTGTAGTATTCAAAGCCCTCCTAGATTGCAAGCTCCTACAACAACTCCCGACTTTAAGAACTTCTTGCACCAACTCCTAGCTGTAGTTTTCAAAACCCTCCTGGAATTTGCGATCTTGCAACAACTCCTGGCTTGATCAATTCGTCTATCTCTTATGGATCAACGAAGAACTCCATGTTCTTCACCAACTGGAACTCTAGTTACCTTCCTTTGATCTTCAGATCTCTGACACATGTGTAGGAAGCAACAGTTTGATATTTGGATTGGGAATTTGATGTTTTCACCGCCAAGAATCAATGGAAGAATGAAGGTTGAAATCTAATTTGTGAAGATGATATGAAGACTGTATGCATTCTCGATGTTCAACCTTAGAAAAAACGTTCTATAACTTTTGGTATTTATAGTTTAGCTTTAGGGATTGAATGGGCCGGATAAAAAGTCTTAAAAACATCAATTCAAATTTTCCAGATGACACTGTCGCTCGAACAGTCAAGCGATAGTGTGTCGCTAGAGCGAAGACAAGGTGACAGGTGGGCGACGTAGTTTTTTTTTCTAACGCTCGAGCCAAGCCTTAGCGATAATTTAGCGAAATTCCAGCGCCGATTTTCCTTCTTTTCCATTTCTGAACCCTAGACCTAATATAACACAAACTCAACTAATTACAACTAACTCCTTGACTGTTACAAAATATTAATTTTAGTCCATTTTGTTCACAGATTTGCTAATTACATCAAATACCTAACAAGCTCCCTCTTTGGCTTTTTTTTTTTTTGACAAAGTTACAATCTAAAGTCAATGTAATAGTAAAACAAATACAGACTCAAAGATTGACACAAACTAAATGTTGTGATTGAATTCCGATTTTCCTTTATCAATTTTTTTTTTTCTGAAACAGTAAAACTCAAATAACCAATGTAAAATGCATGTGAAACAGTAATCAGTGTAAAACCAATTTAAGCAGTTAATCAAGCAGTAAGTGGAAAAAAGATTTAAGCAGCTACTAACCCATAACACTTTTTTTTTTTTTTTTTTAAGTTTCATACCATATGCTAAATGAAGACGTAATATCAATGCAACCCAACATACCAAAAACGAAACATTGATACTACAAAACATCAAAACTTAATCTAGAAATACTGAATATATATAATATAATGCCTTTTGAGCCAAAATTTTTAAGATGCATCATGTTATAGCAAAATATCATTATAATGCCTTTTAGTTTAAGTCTTCAAAGTTTTCTATTTTCTACTCTCCATTTTTGTCACAAAATTACAATGGACTAAGAAGTAACTTACAATAACCCAACAATGCAGGTGTTAGCATTCATAAGAATAAGCAATGAATAATAAACCTTCCCACACATTTGACTCAAGTTAATCATGGAGTAAATTGAATAAGTGACCCATATGTGTAAAATGTCACTAATTCTCTGGTAATAAGACTTCAAACCTTAATTTTGTGAGAAATGACTTGCGTAACATCAATGCTAATAAGGATATTCCTCTACTTAAGAAAGTCAAACCACGTAAAGTAAATTAGAACCTATACATTAAAACTCATTTTGTATGAATAATTTCTTTTCTCTCCCTCACTTTTAGCATATCTAATTTCACAACTTGCAATATTTTAAGCTCGTAATTAAGTGCAAGTTCTTCTCCATTAAGTGACTAAAATGACCTCTATAACGAACTTTAAGCTGGTTAACCCAAGTCAGTTGACCCTAAACACCAAATTATAAGAAACCCCACATGCTTAATTGCTCGAGTCAAATAGGCTTCAAAGAAGAACATAAGATATTGAGCCCCCCCCTTTTTTTTATTATCGGGGATAAACGTGAGCTTAGGTCTAATAAGTAAGGTCAATTCATGTTCAAAATCACCCTACTAACATGTGACTACAATCTCAAATCTCACACACGCGTTAGAGTCACACTAACAATATCATAGTACATAGTGCAGAAGGCATATGAAGAGACTTATACTAAGTACTCCACAAATAACCAAAGTCAACAATAGAAATTATGTTACAGCTCATCAATTAAACCCATACGTGATCACAACCAACAAAATCAAGTACATTGTATATTAAGCTCTAAAAATGCTATCCCATAACAAAGAAAATTTTTGTTTGTTTTGTTATTCTAAACTTTTCAATTCCAAAAAAAAATTGTTTTCCTTTATTGTTGTTTTTTTTTTTGTGTAAAACATGAATGCACTAAACAAAAAAAAATGTCAAAGACACACAAACAAAAACAAAAAATGCATGAGTTTTCGTTATAGAGAATAAATAAACAAATATGATGCATGCATAAATGAATGTCACACAATAGGAAAAAAACAAGCATGCACCAATAATACCTAATCAACGAGACATACGAATGCTCTCACTTTTAAGAGCATGATCAATCTCATGACCTTTCAGGTCACTCTTTTTAACTCAAACGTTCTTAGAAGTAAAAGTAATTCTAGTTAATTGAGTCACCATCTCAGTTAGGTGGCTTACTTGATCGGTGAGAAAGTTAACATTGCTTGAGAAATCCTGACTTTTACTTTTAGTTGCGAGTTTACGACACCTAGGTTCTGTGTGTCCCAGTGCGCCACAATGGTGACAAGTGGGAATGAACTTAGGTTCAAACTTGCTCAGAGGTTGTTGCCGATATGTAAGACGATTTCCCTACGTTGTCTAGTAAGTCTCGATTCTAAGACATTCTTGCCATATGGTTCAGGATAAACAATATTCCGAGCTTTGTTAGTGGCCAGGACGAACGTGGTCTTGGATGTACTAGCGGTAGTAGTCCTATTTTGAACGTAACCTAGACCATGCCTATTTCCAGCAGGCTTGTTCATCTCCAACAAATTGTCGAGTTGCTGAGTACCACTCATGAAGGAATTAAGTTGAGTATTAGATTTCCAAAATCACTTATTAAGGATTTAACTTTGGCTTCCAAGTTCTCATTAACAAGCTTCAACCCATTCAGATTTTTGGTAGAATCCTGAAGATTACCTATGAGTTTCACTCTCTCTTTCAAGTTCATTAACCTTTTTCAGCACAGCTTTATTGACTTTTTTTTTTTATTTTAAGACTCTCATCAAATAATTCACAATAAGATTCATGAATATTAGGTTCATCCTCAGAATTTTCCTAAGATTTGTCACTCTGATCATCATTTTCAACCTTTTCAATTTCCTTATTGGATTCAATCGTATCTACAGATGTGAAGGCCATAAAATTTTGTTCATCCCCATCACCAGAGGTATCACTCAGAACACTCGAATCTAATTCATCATCGCTCATAGTCACTACTAATGCCTTACATCTTTCTTTATTCGAACTCTTTTTCAAGTTGGACATTCATTTCTATTGTGACCAAAACCCTGACACTCATGATATCTAACTAATTGGATTTTCTTATTAGCAGTCCTAAAGTTATTTTTCTCATGTTTATCTTTTGAAAATTTATTATGGACTTCATTTTTCCGTTCTAGAGGCTTTTCCTATTCCTCATCACTTTCTGAAATTCTTTAACTTCGTCATCCCTAAGGGGTTCAGCATTAGTAGACTCACTCTCTTCTTCCGTAATTGTGTTCATGACTATAGATTTAACCTTTTTAGATTGAGATACAGTGAGTTCATATGTTTGAAGGGATCATACGAGTTCTTCTATCTTAATTGCATCTAAGTCCTTACTTTCTTTAATCGCGGTGACTTTAGATTTAAACCATTCAGGTAGGGATCTAAGGACTTTTCTAACGATTTTGGACTCAAGGATCTTTTCACCTAGGTTAAAACTCAAATTTACTATGTCATTCAACTTCCCATAGAATTCATCGAACGATTCATCGTCATTCATTCTAATTTCTTCAAACCTAGAGATTAACATCTGTAGTTTAGAATTTTTAACAGTTTTAGTTCCCTCGTGTATGTTTTCTAAGATGTTCCAAACTTCTTTAGCAGTCTCACACATCGAAAATCTCCTAAATTCTTCAACAGACATAGCCATGAACAGAGCATTAATGCCCTTACTGTTCTAGTTACACTCAGCCAGATCATCTTTAGTCAAAAGTGAAATATCAGTGGGTGTAACTACACCAGCAACACTAGTTAAAGGTGCAGTCCACCCAGTTTGAACGCTAATCCAAATACGCTCATCTAATGCTTTAAGAAATGCTCTCATCAGAACTTTCCAATAAACATAGTTGCTTCCGTCAAAAAACAGAGGCACGGACAAGGACTGACTCATCTAGAATAAATTTATGGGTCAGAAATCAAAATAAGGCTCTGATACTAATTGAAAATATGAAAAAACTTAACAATAAAATAGCAACAAGTCACTATTAATTATTTCTAGATGGTTAATCATGCAATTCAGATTTTCCTATGCTGAATTACCGTAATTATGAAAGCAATAAATAAACACAGAATTGATCTCAGAGAAACCCCAACTAACTCTGGGCACTTTGCTAGTCAACAATCCACTATAAACGATTTATAACTTACAGTTCGCCGATTCGACTACCACTAGTACTTTCTGACCTCCTGATTTCAATTCCAACAACTATCCTAGATTTCGTACTCCTGTACCAACTCCCAGCTCCAGTTTCCAAAGCTCTCCTGGGTTGCGCTCTCCTATATCAACTCCTGACTTTGTGAAATCATCTATCTCATGTGGTTTAACAAAGAACACCATGTTCTTCAACGACTGGAACTCCAGTCACCTTCCTTTGATCTTCAGATCTGACAGATATGAAGGAAGCAACAGTTTGGTATTTGGATTACGAGTTTGATGTTTTCACCACCAATAGCCAGTAATAGATGCCCTTACTGTTTTCTACCATGCTTACTCGAGCGTCCAGTTAGTGCCAGGCTAACGAAAATGCAGCGACTTTTTCCTCATGCCACAATTTTGATCTCTTCAAAACTCTCCAATTCAAACTCCAATACCCACTAGAATTTGGATCAAACCACAACAAATCTCCACCTTGAGGCAAATTCCATCACAAGGAATTTCAAGTCACAACTCCATCAATAATCACCACTCTTCTTTACACAAACCCCAATGGACTAAATCAATGACAAACACCCACTATTTTGATTTTTTGCGATTTTTAAACTTTGAAACTTAAACCAAACAGTTTGATTCGGTTTGAGAGAAATAAAATCGCGGGTCCACGTGGACCCAAACCAATGATTTCAAACCAACGACTTCGGTTCGATTTGCGGTTTCGTGGTTTTTTGTGCAGCCCTAGACCCTACGTTGTCTAGTATGTCTCTATCCTAAGACATTTTTGCCCTTTGTTTCAGGATAAACAATTTTTCAAGCTTTGTTAGTGGCTTGGACGAATGTGTCTTGGATGTACTTGCAGTAGTATTACCATTTTGAATGTAACCCAAATAATGCCTATTTTCAGTAGACTTGTTCATTCCTAACAGATTGTCAAGTTTCTGCGTACCGCTCATGAAAGATTGAAGTTGAGTATTAGATTTTTTGAGATCGCGTGTTAAGGATCTAACTTTGTGTTCCAAGTTCTCATTAACAAGTTTCAACTCACTCAAATTATTGGTAAAGTCCTGAAGGTCACCTATGAGTTTTTCTTTCTGTTTTTCAAGATCATTTACCCTTTTCAGTACAGCTTTATTGATTTTTTAAATTTTAAGACTCATTCTCAAATAGTTCATGATGAGATTCATGAATATCAGTCTCATCCTCAGATTCTTCCTCGAATTTCTCACTTTGTTCATCATTTTCAACTTTTTCATTTTCCTTATCAGACTCTAGTATAGCTATAGATGTGAAGGCCACGAGATTTTTCAAGTTAGGATATTCATTCCTAGAGTGAGCAAAACCCTGACACTCATGGTATCTAACATATTGAGTTTTCGTATTAGCAGTCCTAGAGTTATTCTTCTCACATTTATCTTTCGAGAATTTAATATGGACTTAATTTTTCCATTCTTGATGCTTTCTCCTATTCCTCATTACCTTCTAGAATTGTTTAACAAAATGATCTATTTCGTCATCTCTAAGGGTTTCAACATGAGTTGACTCACTCTCTTCTTTCCTAATCGTGTTCATGGCTATGGATTTAACCTTTTTTTAGTTGGAACAGGTTGATGATCAGTTTGAGTAGACTCCACCTCAATAAAGTCATCTTGAATAACAGCATTTTCAAATTGATTTTCCAGGACAGTTTCCTTAACAGATGTAGTTTCAGGAGCTTTAAGATTAGATGATTCATTACAAAGCATATCACCTTCATTAAAAATGACATTTCTATTAACAATTACTTTATAACCATTTTTGGCATTTGACCCGCAGTTTATACCCTTTGACATCCTCTCCATATCCCAGAAAAACACATTTTAGGGATCTTGGTTCAAGCTTACCTTCACTTTGATGCGAATAAGCAGTGCATCCAAATTTTTTTAGCCAACTATAATCAGGTATTGTTCCAGACCATGCTTTTTTAGGAACTTGAAAATCAATGTTACTAGAAGGACTCCTATTTATAAGATAAGTTGCAGTTTTTAGGGCTTCTCCCCAAAAGAACTTAGAAAGACCAGAGTTGTAAAGCATACATCTCACTTTTTCTAAAAGCTTCATTCTCTCAGCAACTCCATTTTGCTCAGGTGTGTATGTTACAGTTCTATATCTTAAAATTCCAAATTCTTTACATAATGAATCAAATTCTGAATTACAAAACCCAAGATATCTATTCAAATTTTTTCTATAAGTCCAAATTTTCCTTGAGAAATCATCAATTATAAGTAAGTAAAATCTAAATCCACTTAAGAGTATTTACATATGCTGGACCCCAAAGATCAGCATGTAAATAATACAAAATTGAATAGGATTTATGTATTCCAGTTTTAAAAGGTAACCTTTTCTGTTTTCCCAAAATGCAATTTTCACAAAAATCTAACTGTTTGATTTTATCTTTACCAAATTAACCCAATTTGTTTAATATTGTTAGTCCCTTTTCAGAAATGTGACCAAGTCTTTTATGCTAAATAAAAGACTTATTAGATTCAAAGTTTAAGGCCGTAGTACAGTGATGAATAATAGGATCAGCAGATACAGTGTAGATCCCATTTAGTTTCAGAGAAGATTCAGTCTTGTTTNCATTTAATTTCAAAGAGGATATAATAGTTTTACGTCCTTATTTGAGTCTTAAAAGACCTTTATGAATCATGATATTATATTTGTCATCTAATTGACCCAAAGAAATCAAATTTATTTTAAGCTCATGAACATAATGCAATTTTCAAGTTTAATGATGTAGTTATTCATCAATAAGTTGATCTTTCCAATTCCCTATATTTGACAACTCATGTCATTTCCCATTTGAATTTGCCCTTCACTAAGTTTAGCAAATTCTGAAAAACATTATTTGTTGGGACACATATGGAAAGTATAGCCATAATCAAGGACCGATTCTTTTGGATCTCTTTTAGTGGTATTCACAAGGACTATTCCTTGAATGTCAGGTTCATTCCTACGGACCAAGGCTGTAGAACCTTCCAAGTTATTCTTATCTTTCATATTAGATATTTTCTTAAAACAATATTTGATTAAATGAGCTGATTTTTCCACAGTAGTAACATTTTCTGATTTGATTCTTGGATTTCATATAACTTTTATTCTTCTCTTTGAATTTGAAGTTCTGAGATTTAGCTTTCTTATGAGGATTAAAATTGTATGTAGGTTGCTTCTTATTAGGATTCCATTTCTCCTTTATGTGCAACCCTTCCCCATACTTAGAATCTTTAGATTCAGCTTTCAGCTCAAGTTCTTTATTTCTTAGGGCTGAAGTTATTATATCAACAGTGAGATCATGCCCCCATATTCTAAAGCAGTTTTGATGTCTTTGTATTTATCACTAAGAGAGTTCAGAAGTGCAACAACTTGTTGATCATTAGAAAGTGTTTCATCACAATTTTCTAAATCCAGAATCAGTTTTGTGAATCTGTCAAGGTTATCTTCCAAATCAGATGAGAGATCAAATCTAAAGTTATAGAATAGCCTCATGAGATAACATTTATTAGGCATAGTCTTAGCTAGATAAAGTGATTCTAACTTATTCCATAAGGGCTAAGCAGAGGTAGTTTCACCAACCTTCCTAATCACATTATCAGATAGATGCAAGAAAATTGAACTTCATACAGTGTCATCTAATTCTTGCCTTCTATAGGCAGCCCATTGACCATCAAGGGCTACAACACACCTCTTTTGAAGTAAAAGAGCTCTCATCTTCTGGCACCAGAGACTGAAATTGCCAGTACCATTCCATGTCTCAAGTTCAAACTTATGTGCAGTAGACATGATGACATATAATATTCACAATTTCAAGTGTACATCATATAGAGTATAATAATTCAGGCAGTTTACAGAAAATTGATCAAGATAAGTGAACAGTAGAGGCAACAAGATAATAATAGATATATTCTTATCAATGCAATTAACAGATCAAAGTAATCACAATTCAGAACAGTATAGTTACAATTTTGAAAGAGGTTTAAGGGGTGGTAACCTTTGAACCCATTGATCCCTTAGATTCTCACATGAGGTCTTGGACAAAGGAAAGCAATAAAGAATTGCTTACCTTTTTAACTAGTTTCAAGAACTTAACAATGCTATCAACAATAAAGAGGGGATTTTGAAATGATACCACAATCTGATACCTCAATGTTTCAGAATCAAGAGAGCAAAAGGAGAATACCAGAATCACACCAAGGAATCCAGAACGAATACAAGAGAGCAGCGAGTCACCAAGACTTAGTAGAACTCAGCGATGAGTCACAGACTCAACCAGGATTCATAATGAGTTACTCCAACTTACCAGACTCAGTACGAGTTAAAAATAAAATAACTAAGACTCAGTAGAAACACAAGATTAACCAGGATTTACAGCGAGTTAAGACGAGTGAAAAAGGAAAAACAATTTTTCTCATAAAGAACTACTCATCTATCCCAAGAACCTCAGCTCTACACCAAGAAATCCAGAACAGAGACCTTATTGAACCCTAACACAGAGACAAAGCTCTGATACCACTTGTAAGGCCCCATATCAACAATACTAAAGGATCGAAGTTCACAAACCACAAAATAATTTGCAAAAACATAAAAGAACACTGAACAAGCAATTTTTCCTCCCCATAGGGTCTGGATGTTCAATCACAAAGACCTAATCACCCGTTGAGCATCCACAAAAGATATAGTTCTAGATCCACTAAGTATTAAGCAAGAATCAGTACAAATGTTCGAACAAACCAAAGGTTTCTTCAGTTTAATCTCGCCTAAAAAATATAGAAACGTAATCACAGAACCAACCTCTAATCTATACACAATATACAGATTTCACAAAGAATGGCATTGATGAAATCAATAAGATTGATTACGATTACAAGAAACCATAAAAACCTAAACTTCACTCAGAGAAAAAAGGGAAACAAAGAGACCAATAGAGAATCGAAGACTCTCGAATATCCATCTACCCAAAAGCCAAGTCAACCAAGTAACATGAACAGTTAGCATCCAAGGGCAGATGATCAGTCACATGTATGGCTGATTACATTAATTCAATTGAGGCCACAACCCATTTTACTTAATGGTCCAAATAGCAGACAAGGTCCAACCCAAAGTATAATGAGGCAACCCAATACAATTAACATTGACTCTTTAGTTGACTTTACTATGGGTCTTTAGGAATAGCTTGTGTTCTTTATGTGGTGACTGCTTAGCCATAAAGACGGTGAGCTTTAAGGCTCATATTTATCTTTTTAACAGTGATTTTGTTTTTCGCGGTAGGACCAAAGAACCTAGATAGCTCCTTAGCTGATCCGCCGTTGGTTGCATATAATTTCCATTCTAGGGTATGCATGATTATTTTATTTACAGTCTTCACTCAGTTGTTGGACTGCGAGTACTAGGATATGGAGAAGTCCACACAGATTTCAAGTTCTTTATGGCAGATGTTAAGCTTCTTCCCAAATGTTTGAGAAAATGTAATGGGAAAATACCAAAATAGCAAACTATGGTTTTCTATATAAATTTCCATATGTTGTCCTTATCTGCATTTACGAGGGGCTCGGCCTCTGCCCATATGGTGAAGTCTATACCTACTGTTGTATGCTTAACTATAAAGTCTATCCTTCATTTAGAAAATGGCCAAGGGCTATCCACCAGGATTAGTTCCTGAGCATACGACTTCGATACATTTATGAACCTTTGACATATGTTGTTGCATCTGCATACGAAGCGATTCACATCATTATTCATCGTAGGCCAAAAGTATCCTTGATCGAGCATTCTTTTGGCCAAGTTGTGTCATCCAACATGGTTACCACATACTCCCTCATTGAATTCCCTCATGATAAACATGACATTGTCATCTTCAATGCATCATGGGAAGAGTACTTTAGCACAAAACTGTTGAAATTTCCCATGAAAACTAAACTTTATAAACTTTATGTAGTTGCCAAGATCTTCATATCAAATCACCAAGAAACTTAATTAAGGCGGAACATACTTTGATCCATTGAATTGTATCTTGAATGAAGAATCTTGAATCTTGAATCTTGATCTTTTATTCTACAACTTAATTGCTTCAACCTTCTTATTGATTCTTGATTGTGGGTTTATGGATCTTTCTCTTCAATATGCTTTCTATGATATTCTTGTGTTGATGCGATATCACAAAGAATGAGAATATTACATATGAATTGGGGACCATAAGCGTATATATTGTTTCCATAAGTATTGGCTCATTGTCAAATACAAATCCTAATGGAATTGGTATCTCCATATATAGTCCGGTCCACACTTTATTCAGATGCCCAAAGCTCAATCACTTTATTAAATCACTTTAATTTTGATTTTAATTTTAAGATATCCTTTACACACAATTAATTACATATGTCGGCCCACATGACAAATTAAATAATTACCCAACAATCTACACTTGGGCCACATATGTTATATTATAAATGTGTATGACATTTAGAGCTCAAAACTTTTGCTATCGTAACCAAAAGCATCTCCAAACAAACTCGTCCATTGATTATATCAATATAGGATCAAAGCGATTTTCGTTACAAATATCATAACTAAACCTTCAATGATCGCGTACATCAATACAATCAAATGACATAGATCAAGTGTGGATGTGTAGCGTGAAAATTATATGCAATGTGATCCAAACATGTCTATTTCCAACTGGTCCTACTTTGTTCTTTAATACCTTATGAGACCAACCTTAATCAGAGTGAAAAACTTAACTGAATACTTTATTACTAAAATAAACTTGAATGTGCACAAACAAAAACCACATGCCAAAAAGATAACATTCAAAATTACAGTCTCCCACTGAACCAGCATATCATCAAAATATACAACACCAATATGAACGATGTGCTTATGAAAGACTTTGAGTAGTAGACATTTTGTGAATGGTTCTGTTATCATAGAGTGTCCCAATATGTTCTATGGTAATCTGACCACTTTGAATTCTTTCTTTAATAACTAGGAATTTGATGTCTAAAAATTTAGACCTTGTTGAACTCCTATTATTATTTGAATACACGACTACTACTTATTGTCACAAAATAACTTAAGTGGTTTTCTAATTCTATCTAAATTTCGCTGTTATATTCCTTAATTGGATGTCTTCTAACATGTTACAAACTCCGCTACCATGATTGAAAAATGTATGAGTGTCTACTTAACACTCTTCCAAGATATAACTCCTCTAACCAGTAGGAATACATAGCCCAATGTGGATCTCCTACTATTTTAACATCCAGTAAAATTAGAATCAGAATCAGAATAACCAATGATTCCTAATTGGTCTAATTTCTTGTATGTGTGCATGAAATCATTTGTTCTTTGTAGATACCGCATAACCCATTTAGCTGTTTTCCAATGATCCGTCATAGGGTTACTTAAATATTTGTCTAACATTCCAACAATGAATAATATATCTAGATGTATGCATACATGGGCATACATCAAACTCCCAACTCCTGAAACATAGGGAATTTTATGCATTTCCTTTACTTCAAGGTTATTCTTAGAGTATTGATTGAGATTAAACTTGTCTCCCTTAGTAATCGGGGTATAACCTAGTTTGCAATCCTGCTCCCAAATCCCTTAAGTACTGTATCAATATAACTCTTTTGTGATAATCCAAAAATACCCCTGAATACGGTCTCGATATATCTAAATCTCCAATACAAAAAAGGCGCCACATAGTTATTTTGTATCGTATATTTGTTTGATGTAAGTACTTATTTGTCAATTTACAAATAAAACATTTTAAATGATATGATCAATCTTGATACTTTCTCACTTTCAAATGGTCAAGTTTCTATGGAAAATGGAATGGAGTACTCACAATTCTGCTCCACAACTCAGCTTGAGGTGCACTTTACACTTTAAAAACAAATGTTTTTATAAATAAATTATAATTATTTACTAAATTTTAATCAATGTTTGCAGGGAAGATCTGCATATCAGGAGCATTAATTAATGCAGTCACGGATTAATTTAGTTGATGATCATCTACTCTACTTTTATAATATTTTTCCATGTTGTAGCTGTTATGAAGTTTTTTTTGGGATAAGTATAAATAATCATTAAGAAATTTGTTTGTTTGACGGTCATCTATTGAGTTACTCAAAGATCTAAATAAATGTTTTGTGATCTTTGATGTTTTAATTTGCATATTGACCCCAAAAAATGGTCCAACAGAAGAGAAGGATTCCAAATGTTTCTTCATTTGCAATGTTATTATTGTTATGATAAAAATGGGGTCGACTTTGAGGAGTAAGCTTTTAAGTATAGAGAGTGCCTAAGTTTCCTTTGAGTGCATAAACTTGCATTACCTGCAAATGGTGCTAAGTGTAAGTTTTTATAGTAAAATACAATAGTGGAGAGCCGTTAGATGATGAAACACGTGGCCTCATCCGCATGGTCGAGACCTCTTATCGTAGCACTCAATCAATCATTCATAGGCCATTTCGTATTTAATGCTGTGACG
>CAIGRF010361941.1:0-13953 GCA_903798235.1 Fraxinus ornus | reverse complement strand
CAAATCATCCCACCAAGTATCAGTCACGATGCATTTTTTCACTTCTTGTGCTTAAATATCAATGTTTGCATCCCTATAAACTTTCCAATATGAATCCATCACCATTTTTTCTAGTGTCTGCCTAACTTCTCTCAAGCATTTAGTCATTACAATACTCGATGCAAATCTTGTATCAGCCACCCTCAACAAACTCAACTTAGAGTGTTTATTGTATATTGCTAGTGCCATACCATGATTGACAATAAAATTACGAATAATTTGTACAAGTTGGTCCTCAACCTTTTGTAGTTGCATAATCAATTCTCAATGATGGAAACGGTCAAAATCTTCATTAAATCGGCTCGTGTTCCCTGTGGAAACATGCCTCATTTCTAATTTCTAGGCACCTACTTAAGTTGGGAAATGATATCTAGTTTCATAAAATTAGACCTAAGGATCACATGATGATTTAGCGGAGAGATTTGGCTGATTATGTCTTAAAGGACTAATTATGCAATTATAAATAAAGGTTGAGGATCAACTTACTCCATTTTAAATGTTGAAGACCAACTTAGTACTCGGGCAATAGGTCAGAAGCCAATAGTGCAATTTTCCCAATTTTGGATGGTCCTGATTTTCTCGAACATTTCCGATTTCAAACCTTCTCGATATACTTGCAGCTTTGAGATTACCTATCCTTACCTTAAAATGTAGCCACTCGCAAGGGAGAAATCCCTGCTCAGATTTCAATCCCAAACTTTTTCTCATCTATGTCGTACTTAGGCAAGCTCAATTGTCTTGCGAAGCGAACAAAGCTTAGTTCTCAAACGAGTCCTCTAATCCTGAGGTGAGAATAGGGATGACAAAATAGTTCGTCGACTCGGGCTCGGCCCGGAAAAACCCGAGTCGGGCCCCATTTTAGGGCATCGACTCGAACTCGAGCCGTTTATGGCCCGTCTGAACCGGCCCGTTAATAACAAAAATAAAATAAAATAAATAGCTGCCGAGAACGTGAAAAACTGAATATTGGAAATAATTTTATGGTTCAGCTTTGTATTAATTTTTTTTAAGCTTGTTTGCATTAATTATATTATTATATTTTAGTGTTTATGTTTTGAAGGTTTTAATTTATGTGTTATTTGAAATTTTAGATCGATATATTTACTTTTTCACGTGTTTGAAAGTTGTTATTTTAAATCGTTAAAAGCGTGATTTGAAATCAAATTGAACAACAAAAAATGATTTGATTTGATTTGAAAAAAATATCAAATCATTTTAAATAATTTACTTTGAAAATAATTCAAAAATCGCATAAAATCGAACAATGTTCCCTACGTAAGCATTGCACTGCTGGCTAATTACTGATGTACACACAAAAACCAGATTTGATTTTGTTGGGCCCACCAAATTTTGTAAAGTAGAATTGATTAAGAAGCAGTTAATACATAATTTTGCAATAATATTATAATCGATCAGAATTTGAACGGTCAGAATAAAGTGCTAAGGTATAATAATATTACAAATATAATCCTCAACTTAGATATATAATAATTGTTGAAGGTTCAAATCATACGATTTAGATAGTTGGAGAATCAAGTTGGAGGGTCAAATCATATGATTTAGATAGTTGGAGGATAAAATAATATGTTTGACATGGTTGGAGGGGCGAATTACATGGTTTCGATAGTTGAAGGATCAAATTATATGATCTCAATAGTTGGATGGTCAAAGTATACGTTGTGCATAGTCGGAGGATCGAATTATACATAGTTGGAGGATCAAATTACATAATTTTGCATAGTTGGAGGATCAATTTATATGTCTTAGATAGTTGGAAGATCGAATTGTATGATTTAGATAGTTTGAATTATATGATATAGAAAGTTGGAGGTTCAAATTTTTATGGTTTAGATAGTTGGAGGATCTAATTAAATGATTTAATTCGTTAAAGTGTCAAATTATATCTTAATTAGTTAAAGTGGATCAGATTATATATTCTACATAATTGGATGATCAAATCACATGATTTAAACAGTTGGAGGTTCAAATTATATATTTTTCATAGTTTGAGGGTTAAAATATATGATTTAGGTAGTTAGAGGATCAAATTATATGATTGAAATAGTTGGAGGATCAAATTATATGATTTAGATGAAGGATCAAATAGTTAGAGGATCAAATTATATGATTAAGATAGTTGGAAAGGTCGAATTATATATTTTAGATAATTGGAGGATCAAATTATTTGATTTAGATAGCTGGAGGATCAAACTATATGATTTAGATAGTCGGAGGGTCTATTTATATTTTTCAGATACTTGTACGGTCGAATTATATGTTTTGCATAGTTGGAGGATCAAATCATACGATTTATATAGTTCGAGGATCAAATTATATGTTTCAGATAGTTGGAGGGCCAAAATATATGTTTTACATAGTTGGAGGTTCCAATTAGATAGTTTCCATAATTGGAAGTTCATATCATATGTTTTACATAATAGGGATCAAATTATATGATTTCCATAGTGGAGGGTCAAATTATATGTTTTGTATAATTGGAGGATCCAATCATATGATTTAGATAGTTGAAGGTTCATATTATATGTTTTACATGACAGGAGGATCAAATTATATGATTTACATAGTTCGAGGGTCGAATTGGATGTTTTGCATAGTTGGAGTCGGAATATACATAGTTGGAGGATCAAATTACATTCTTTTGCATAGATTGAGGATCAAATTATGTGATTTCCATAGTGGAGGGTCAAATTATATGATGTGAATAGTTGGAGGGCGAATTATATGTTTTGCATAGTCGGAGGATCGAATCATACAGTTGGAGGATCCAATCATATGATTTTCGATAGTTGGAGGTTCATATTATACGTTTTCCATAATAGGAGGATCAAAATATATGATTTCCATAGTTCGAGGGTCAAATTATATGTTTTGCATAGTCGGAGTTAAAATATACATAGTTGGAGGATCAAATTACATTATCTCGCATAGTTGGAGGATCAAATTATATGTTTCAGATAGTTTGAAGGTCGAATTTTATGATTTAGATAGTTGGATGATCAAATTATAAGTCTCAGATAGTTGGAGGTTCGAAGTTTACGATTCAGATAGTTAGATGATCAAATTTTATAATTTAGATAGTTGGAGGTTCAAATTACATGGTTTTGATAGTTGGAGGATCAAATTATAAGGTTTCGATAGATGGAGATCAAATTTATTGATTTTGATAGTTAGAGGATCAAATTATTTCTTTTGCATAGTTGGAGGACGAAATTATATGTTTTAAATAGTTAGTGGAGCAGATTAAATGTTTTACATAATTGGAGGATCAAATTACGTGATGTGGATAGTTTGAGGATGAAATTATATTCTTTAGACGACAAATTTTATGATTTAATTAGTTAAAGTGTCAAATTATATCTTGTACATAGTTGGAGGTCAAATTTTATGATTTTCATAGTTGGATGGTTGGATTATATGTTTAATATAGTTAGAGGATCAACTTCTATGATTTTGATAGTTTGAGGATCAAATTATATGTTTGATATAGTTGGAGGTTCGAATTGTATATTTTCATAGTAGGGGTGAAATTATGTGTTTTGTATAGTTGGAGNGGATCAAATTATATGTTTGAGATAGTTGGAGGATCAAATTATATGATTTAGATGAAGGATCAAATTATATGATTAAGATAGTTGGAAAGGTCGAATTATATATTTTAGATAATTGGAGGATCAAATTATTTGATAGTCGGAGGGTCCATTTATATTTTTCAGATAGTTGTACGGTCTAATTATATGTTTTGCATAGTTGGAGGATCAAATCATACGATTTATATAGTTCAAGGATCAAATTATATGTTTCAGATAGTTGGAGGGCCAAAATATATGTTTTACATAGTTGGAGGTTCCAATTAGATAGTTTCGATAATTGGAAGTTCATATCATATGTTTTACATAATAGGGATCAAATTATATGATTTATATAGTTCGAGGGTCGAATTGGATGTTTTGCATAGTCGGAGTCGGAATATACATAGTTGGAGGATCAAATTACATTCTTTTGCATAGATTGAGGATCAAATTATATGTTTCAGATAGGTGAAGAGGTTCCAATTACATGGTTTCGATAATTGGAGGTTCGTATCATATGTTTTGCATAATTGGAGGATCAAATTATGTGATGTGAATAGTTGGAGGGCGAATTATATGTTTTGCATAGTCGGAGGATCGAATCATACAGATGGAGGATTCAATCATATGATTTTCGATAGTTGGAGGATCGAATTATACGTTTTCCATAATAGGAGGATCAAAATATATGATTTCCATAGTTCGAGGGTCGAATTATATGTTTTGCATAGTCGGAGTTAAAATATACATAGTTGGAAGATCAAATTATATGTTTCAGATAGTTTGAAGGTCGAATTTTGTGATTTAGATAGTTGGATGATCAAATTATAAGTCACAGATAGTTGGAGGTTCGAAGTTTACGATTCAGATAGTTAGATGATCAAATTTTACAATTTAGATAGTTGGAGGTTCAAATTACATGGTTTTGATAGTTGGAGGATCAAATTATAAGGTTTCGATAGATGGAGATCAAAGAGGATCAAATCATTTCTTTTGCATAGTTGGAGGACGAAATTATAAGTTTTAAATAGTTAGTGGAGCAGATTAAATGTTTTACATAATTGGAGGATCAAATTACGTGATGTGGATAGTCTGAGGATGAAATTATATTCTTTAGACGACAAATTTTTTGATTTAATTAGTTAAAGTGTCAAATTATATCTTGTACATAGTTGGAGGTCAAATTTTATGATTTTCATAGTTGGAGGGTTGGATTATATGTTTAATATAGTTAGAGGATCAACTTCTATGATTTTGATAGTTTGAGGATCAAATTATATGTTTGATATAGTTGGAGGTTCGAATTGTATATTTTCATAGTAGGGGTGAAATTATGTGTTTTGTATAGTTGGAGGATCATATTACATGTATTTAATAGTTCGAGGACTAAATTACATGATTTCGATAGTTTCAGGATCAAATTATATGTCTTAGATAGATGGAGATCTAATTAAATGATTTTGATAGTTAGAGGATGAAATTAAATGATTTAATAGTCAGTGGAACAGATTATATGTTTTACATAATTGGAGGGTCAAATTGTTTGATTTGGATAGTTGGAGGACAAAATCGTACGATTTAAATAGTTGGAGGATTAAATTATATGTTTCAGATAGATTGAGGTTCAAATAGTAGTTTTTAGATAGTTGGAGGGTCATATTTTATCTTTTACATAGTTTGATGACCTAATTATACGTTTTATATAATTGGAGGATGAAATTACATTATTTTGTTAGTTGGAGGGTCAAATCATATCTTCTGTATAGTTGAATGGCCAAATTATATGATACAGATAGATAGTGGATCAAATTATACGTTTTACATAACCGGAGGATAAAATCATTTGAGGACCAAAATAAACCCTATTCCCTAAACACATAGATAGTTGGAGGATCTAAATATAATTATTAGATAGCTGGAGGATCAAATTACATGTTTTAGATAGTTGGAGGGTCACACTATATCTTGTACATAGTTGGAGGACCAAAGTAACATTATGTCCACATATTTCAGAACGGAAATATGGTTCACTAACTTTTCTTTGAGATGTTTTGGTCCTAGAAATATTGGTTTATTACAATTTTGTCCTCCCACTATTCAAAAGATTTTACGGTCCTTTGACTATTTACAGTTTTCAATTTGATCCTCCAACTATATTTTGTTGATAAGTTAGTCCACAAGCAATTGCATGGCGACAATTCAAGTCCTCCATCTATTCTTAGACGACAATTTGGTATTACAACTGTTTCGAGGTGAGAACTCAGTCATCCAACTAATGAAATGAGACAAAATTATTTCAATCAATCCGGTCGAACTTGATTCATTCATTCGACCTAAATTGTTGGGATTTCTATTTCTGCAACGCTAATCATGGCTACTGCTTCAGGTAATGCATGTGTACTCCAATTTTAAGATGAATATCTCTATTGTTTTCCAATCTTTGATTGTTAGAAATATTTGTGTCCTTAATAGGTATTTCGTTTTAATTTTGACTAATCGAACAAAAAAGGGACATTTTTTTTTTATTCATAAGTTTTTATGATTTAACAATCTGACAATGTTGATGCTCTTATAATTCGATTGATATTAAATTAATTTCTTTTGACGTGGCTATATATAATGTTTAACCTTTGTATTTTGTGAAATATTGTTTTTGGTTATTGAGTTTACTGATTTCGAGTTTCTTTGGGGTTGGGGTAATTGCAGTGGCATTTAAATCAAGGGAGGAAACAGCTGGAATTAGAGGAGGCTCACAAAAGTTGGACTTGCGCTGCCGAGGTTGATGAGAATGGAAAGAAAATTAACCCTCACATTTCTCAGTATATGTGTTCAGCGCCTTGGTATTTAAATGCAGAGAGACTGGTATGTAACATTTGATGCTGCTTTCTCTGTATGATTATGTACTTATGTTCCTATTCATGGGTTGTCCAAGCGGGAGATAGGAATATCTGATTTTTTTTCCCCCCCTTTATAATTATAGAGTTTGAAACATCAAAGGAAGTGGAAATTTGATCCTAATTATACTAAGTCATGGTATGACAGAGGTGCAGAAACTTTTCAGGCTGACTAGTTCAGGAAGGGTGCTTATGAATAGTATGTAAAATCTCTCTCTGTCTCTTCTCCCTGTATGCTTATGACAGGTTGTGTTTGTTTTTCTCTGCATTGTGTTGATATTGACGATGGTCACTAAATGTTCAATTACTTTTTCTTTATGCCGTTTTTCCCTGCATTGTGTTGATAGATGGTTGAGAGAGACCTTGGCTAATTATTCTTGTGCTGGTTGTGGAGAAATATAAGTTTCTGTTAAAAATTGAACATTTTTTTTTTGTTATATTCTAACTTAAAATATGATTTCTCTTTGAGATATTTGGAGACCATGCTCGTAATGCTGAACTACTTGTGTTGCTGCAGTTGTGGAGCTATGACTCATGATATGAAAACATGCATGGACAGACCCTGGAAATTGGGAGCAAAGTGGACAGGAAAAAGTATTGCCCCAGATGAGAGCTGGATTATGAGGGTAAACGAGACCGTTGGAATGGTTATGATGCAGCTTCTTATAAACATGTAATTGAAAGGTACGAAGCCAGGGATGAGGTGAGAAGGAAATATTTCAAGGAGCAACAGCTTAAAAAGTTGGAGGAGAAAAATGGTAACCAAAATGAAGAAGGTGAAGTTAGTGATGATGAAGATAATGAAGATGATCTGAAAGTTGATGAAGCCAAGGTTGATGAGAGCAAGCAGATGGACTTCGCAAAGGTTGAGATGCGTGTACGCACTACAGGGGGTGGTAGCACAGGAACTGTTAAGTGTATATTGTTCTTTATTGTTCACTTCCTGCATACGATAAATAATTCCTGCAAGCATATTGGGGTGGACATGGGTTCATGGAAGTAGGCTATATTCTTCTGAATGGCATTGTAAATTACTATTCAACACTCTTTTTTTATCAGGAGCTTGCGTATTCGAGAGGATACTGCAAAATATCTTCTCAACCTTGATGTTAGTTCTGCCCACTATGTACCCAAAACCCGTTCTATGCGTGAAGATCCTCTTCCAGATATGGATCCAAATGAGAAGTTCGATGCCGTAAGTATAGTTAATAATCCGAATGACCTGGAATTTACTGTTACTTCTGTTGCTACAGGTGTGTGTCATTTGATATCTGGTTTGTCAAAATTTTAGGGAGATAATTGTAATAGAGTGAGTGGTCAAGCATTGGAGTTCAAACAGCTTATTATTCATGCTTGGGAAGCATTTGACAAAGGTCACAATGTCCATATGCAAGCAGCTCCATCACAAGCTGAATTGCTTTATAAAAACTTAAAGATCAATAAGCAAATGAAAAGAAATGGGAAATTCTGATTGTTCTTATTCTTTTGTTGCATATAATGTGATTTCACATATACGAGGGAGCATGTCGTGCGGTTGGAGAAGGCAACGGGATTGCTAGATTCAGGTAAGGTAAAAAGCGAGCCGTAGACAACGCTAAATTGGATGCTCAAGCCGAGACGACGTCGTTTTGGGTGACGATAGGAGAATGCGATGCGTGGCAAAAAAAAAACTGCCTCTTTTATATTGCATAGATTTAGGAGATATCCCTCCCAAAGAGCGAGTATGAAGAAGATAGTTACATCAATAATCACAAAACTGTTTGGGTTCCTGGTGGAAGGATCATCAGTGGGGTTACAAATGCTGCTAGCAGACAGTAAGAAACAGCTATTGCACTGGTGCAGCTGGTATTGAAGCTGCAGCAGATAATATAGCTTGCAAAGAGATCACTGAAGGTTGGTATTTTCCATTTTTGAATCTGATATTGA
This sequence comes from Fraxinus ornus, assembly GCA_903798235.1. NCBI lineage: Eukaryota > Viridiplantae > Streptophyta > Magnoliopsida > Lamiales > Oleaceae > Fraxinus > Fraxinus ornus. The sequence continues at coordinate 5,504 of CAIGRF010361941.1, read as the reverse complement.
TTATTACGAGGATAGAGTAATTGAATAATAGTTTGGAAGTTGTTAAAATTTTGCAAGTTTGCAACCTATAGAAAAAGACTAGAGGTTATTGCGGATATACGAAGCTTTATGATGATTATTCATCAAAAATGAAGAAAAGGAAAAGGAAAAGATGATTAAATAATAAAATTTACTTGCATAAGATAGTATAAGGACCATCTTTTCTTCATATGAATGAAAGCTTTGCATTAATTTTAAGATTAATGTGCATTGAAATGAGAATAAATAAATAGTAAGATGATGGTAGGCAGAAGATCCTACGTGTGAATTGGTAACATCATTTTACCGATGTGTTTAACAGGTGTGTCAATATTATTATACAGAACTTTCATTTTTGGGAACATGAATGATCGTTATTACGTTAATGCATCCTTTACGTGTTACTGTGTCCTTTATGTTTTTGCATCCTTTAGCTTGGGGTCATGCATCATATCTATATTTTTCCTTAGCATCCTTTTATGTTAACTATTTTATAGCAAATAAAATTTTACAGTGTTATCATATCTGTGTTGTGCATTTGCATCTGTTCTTATTAACCAGCAAGTAACATATCAACATTGGATTGACTCTGAAATTATATTCAAAATTCAGAAACGGCTACACTGGTTGAGGAGAAAAGGCTTGCTACTTGGGGTTCTGAAGTACCCGATGATTTATTTTTGGACGAGAAAAAACTGGCAGAAGCACTTAAAAAGGTAAAATTCTCTAATTTAATTTATCTTTCTGCAACCTCACCTTCAACTCTTTCTGGTGTCAAATCTTTTGGTTCAATAAACGCCTTCTCAGCTGTAGATTAGATCGCTATGAAGTGAAATACACTATTTATTTACTCTAAAATTTGAAACACCACAGTGGTCGGTTGGAACAGATTTGTACTCCCTTTTCCCTCTTTGAAAGTTGGGTTTGGGAATCCAAGTCTCTTGGATAAAACGACAATCATCTTATTTCTCGTTTATGTGAGGTTCAAATAGAGAAAAGTTTCCTGAATATTGTGAGGATATAAAATGATTCCTAAAAATTGCAGTCCCCACCCTCATGTGAGGGAGCTGTCAAAGTGAATGTACAAAAAGGCTGTACATTCAGCATTTTTTATGTTTATATTCTCTACTGTCCACCTGCCTCTTGTGGTGATTCTCAATGCCTTTTGTCTTGTAGGTTACACCTGAGGATATGGAGGCATACCAAATGAAGAGGGTACACCAGGATGATCCAATGAAGGACTTTCTTCATTGAATCTTGGAAATAGATCTTGTGGGTTTCAGCTAAGGCCTGAGAAAGATTCTTAGACAATACTTGAAACATGAAGTGTGATTTGTGAAAGCATTTACACTACACACTTGTATGCATTTACAACTTGTACAAATGAGTGGTGATTAGACTTGTTTAATCACTGTAACGGCCAAATCACATCATCAAATGGGAATCAAGCGCTTCAACTGGTAAACTTGAGCTTTGGAATTAGCACTATGAGTGCCTCTACTAGCAGCTGATCTAGAACTTGGCAAAGTCATTATCAATAAGTTTTCGAGCAATTATCAACCAAGATATGCGATCAAGAGAAAGGAGGAAAATGGAAACTGATTTTTTGACCGTCTGGCCTATAAGGATGGAAATCGACCCGATCCTAGCCCCACGGTCAAGGAGGAATACAGGAGAAATCTTTGCGAAGGTAGCACAAGAACTTGAATTGGAATTGTTCCGCCAAGTCTTGCAATGGCATTAATGAGCTGGAAGCGCCTGCCATACCTGAACTTTGCTGCAGATGGCCAACGTGCCTAAATTCAGACTGGAGCAGACCCTCCTTTGTTCGAGATGCTATCATACATGCTAATCGAAAGATCTCACTTTCTTTGGACTGAGATCTTCCTGAAATTGTGGAGGGAGTCTCAATCGGTCTTTTCTAGAAATAAAATATACATTTTCAGCTCTCAGCCCCTGTTTGAGTCACATTATTTTCACAAGAATACATTTTTTTTTGTTTGATGTGATTGGAAATATGTGATTAGAAAAGAAGGAAAAGTTATTGATGTGATTGAAAATATTATTTTATTGAAGAATGTGTGGTTGAAAACAAGTAGAAAAATGAGAATGAAAAAATAATATAGCTCAAACATGGCCTCAATATCAAATAAAATTCACAAAATTAGAAATTGAAACAACAAACTAAAAATTAATTCTGCAAAAATTTACACAAGACTGAAATTTTTTAACTTTGGCTACATTCTGGGTCGGCAACATAAATGTTGCCATTTCGTCATTTTCAATTTCAAAGTAACTAGATCTTTAGCAACTAAGCTAAACTAGTAGCCAGTGCAATTCTGATTGGCCTCGGAAAACTTTTGGGCTTGAAGGGAAGCAGCCTCTTCTGAAACCAAAGCTTGTATAACCAAAGTCTTGACTTCCCACGCCGTGTAGGGATAACCTTTTCTGGCGTATGAATTTAGCAGCGCCGCCGTGGACTCTTTCACCAGCCGCGCAAATACATTATCTCCGTCGTCATTCCTCCCCGCAGCCTCCAGCAGCGTCAGATCGTATCTGTATCGTTCGAACGCCCGCGAACTGAAAACTTTGGACACCGTCGACATCTGAGGCACCATCTTCGGCCATGACTCTGTCCTGCTGCTCCAGTACCTACCATAAACTCAAAATTGTTAGTCGTTGAGTTAACTCGAACGTGCAAGTGAGATATAGACAGATATAGAGAGTTACTGGGGTGTGCATCTTCCTCTTGTTCTGGTGTAGATAAACCCCGGCGCTCGGTGCTGAGCAGAAGACGATTTTGCCAAGAAAACAAAAAGAAGAAGAACGAGTCGACTCAGTGGCAGACAAAACCTTCTCCCCATCTCCATCTCCATCTCCATCTCCATCAGAGAAATTAGGAATTGTTCATTTATTTATTCATGTGAAATATACGTCTCCTCGTAATCGGTGCCTTTAATTCAAAACAGAGATCTTGTCTCTTTCTTGAAACAATCATTTTCAAACTGCACTTTTGAAGGGTAATGTTGTCTAAACAAATCTCACTCCTTCCCTTTGAATGGACTACAACTTCAAATTCTTAGCTTATCCGTTACCCTGCCCACCTTTCTTTTTCTTTTCTTATTTTCTCAGACATTAGCATGTGGGCATGTTCTCATTTAGAGTTTGTTTGGTAGATATTAAAATGGAATTAAAATTAAAAAATTAGTCGTTATTATTGATTTTTATTAAATGTGTGGGACCCAATAATTTTAATTTTAATTGAATTTTAATTTTTACCAAACAGATCTTTAGTGGGTCAATTCTATATACACAAGAATTACGATATGTTCGTTTTAACTATATTGCTCAGAGATACTAGTTTAGAGTGTGTTTGGTGCACATTAAAATGAGAAAATACATTCATTTGATGTGATGTGATGAGAAATATGTGGTTGAAAAAAAAAGAAAAATTATTGATCTGATGAAAAATATTATTTTATTGAAGAATGTGTGGTTGAAAATGAGTAGAAGAATGAGAATGCAAAAAATAATGTGGAACAAACAGGGGCTTAATAGGTGATTGTATGCATTCGAAATTTGAGAAATCGTGATTCGGCCCCTGTTTGATCCACATTATTTTTTTCATTCTCATTCTTCTACTCATTTTCAACCACACATTTTTTAATAAAATAATATTTTCCGTCAAATCAATAATTTTTCCTTCTTTTTCAACCACATATTCCACATCACATCAATCAAAAAAATGCATTCTTTTGAAAATAATGTGCACCAAACGGAGGCTCGATATATATTAAATCGTCTCTAAAGTATTTTTTGTTCCAACCATGTTGAACGTGTCCTTAGGACAGAGGCACATGTCAAGCAATAAGTTGAAGATGGGTTAAGGGGTGAACAGGGGGCGGATTGAGATAGTTGGAGAAGATGAAGCATTTTTTAATTCATTATTTTGGTTTTGAAATTTTTTTTTTACTCTTTACTTAGGGTCTGTTTGGTACGGATTCTTTAATTGTACAGTAAATCAATTCTCATTTTTCAACCACACATTCTTCAATAAAATAATATTTTCCTTCACATCAATAATTTTTTTTTTCTTTTTCAACCACACATTTCCTATCATATCACTATTCAAAATCAATTATTCCTCCAAAAAATCTCTACCAACAAGCTCTTATACTATATATCGGTGTACTGAGTATATTGTAATCTTGCTCCGTCTCTTAATTTAAAAACGTAAAGATAACATAATATTTGGTGGTGTTGGGTGGACGGGGTAAAGTAGGGATAGGTGAGGTAAGTTGGAGAAAAAATGATTTTTTCTCTCCTTTTTTTTAATTGTTTTGAGTGGGACTCATTTGTACTTTTAAAAAATTTTGAGACCATGTATGCAATTGTTTCTTTATTTTCGATTATTAAAGATGAGTAAATTCGTCATTTTACAAGACTTTAACAGAGAAAACTAACGGTAGGAACGATTTAATAATGTGTGATCCAAATATGAAACGTGTCAAATTAAAAGGATATAGACGATTTGCGCAAAATAAACAAATGATATGAGACGTTTTGTATCAATTACCCTTTGTAAAAAGCAATAACAGGCTTCCCTAAATTTTCGTGGCATCCGGATCGGGATATGAGGAATAGTAATGATTATGAATATGCTGTTGAAATTAATTTTTGAGGTCGTGATAAAAAAATAATATAATGGTGTGTTTGAGCCATATTATTTTGAAAGAATGTATTTTGGAATAGTAGAGTGATGAAAAATGTGTGGTTGAAAAAAAAAATTATTAACGTGATGAAAAATATTATTTTATTGAAAAAAGTATGGTTGAAAATGAATCGAAAAATAAAAATGAAAAAATTTAATATGGCTCAAGAGGAACTAAATCTTATGTCCAACTTTCTTGGATATAAATTGTCACACGTGACAAAAAAAAATATTTAAAGAAAAGTTGCAGATAAAGATACAATAAAAAAAGTCGTGAATATAAGTACAATAGTGAAAAAATGTTGAGATACATAGAATGCAAATACATTTTACTCTGTTTTTTAATCATATTTCTTAATAAAATAATATTAAATGTGAATTTAAAAAAAAATCTTATTTTTTAATTCCACATCATCTACTATTTCAAAATGGGAAAATTCATTCTTACTATAAATAACAAAAGTAATTTTTATTTCAATAATTTTCAACTAGAGGGATCATGCAAAAGTCACCATAGCTTCCACGCCAATTCCGACCTTCGAAAATGGCGGAACACACACACTGTCTCTTTCTCTCTCTCTGACACCAAGATTTGGCGGTAGGCCGTTCATTCTGCCTATTGCTTTGCCTTTTCAGATACTTCTTTTCTCCATTTTTATTGAACCGTATTCTCCGCTGTTTAATAAAATTCATGAATTGAATTATAAACTGTAAATTTGATGAGACAACCTGAGTTTGAAATCTTGTGGAATTTGATTCGTTAAACTTTCATGGT
>CAIGRF010361938.1:6282-22398 GCA_903798235.1 Fraxinus ornus | reverse complement strand
TACTCAAAGGAGCGTGTGAAAATGGTGTCTACATCCTCCCGGAATCATTGGTGAATGTCTCTTCAAAAATGGTTGCAAACGTGCACGAACGTACGTCCATGGATGGGTGGCACAAACGTCTAGGACATCTCTCAAATAAAATCGTTCATCGGCTTATTAAAGATTTTTCTCTTCCAGCAATAAAAGATGTCCATGATTCTCATCTTTGTACTTCTTGTTCTATTAATAAAGCTCACAAGCAACCATTTCGTCTTAATAGTTTTCAAAGCCATGCACCCCTAGATTTAATCTATACTGATGTTTGGGGTCCCTCAAATACCGTTGGCATTGACGGATCTCGATACTACTTGATTTTAGTTGATCATTTCACAAAATACATTTGGTTTTACCCAATGGAATCAAAATCTGTAGTCCGCACAATATTTCCACAATTCAAAAATCTTGTTGAAAACAAGTTTCAATCAAAAATCAAGAGTCTCTACTCAGATAATGGCGGTGAATTTGTTGCCCTAAAACATTATTTGTCCTTACATGGAATAAGTCACTATACAACCGCCCCTCACACACCACAGCAAAACGGTGTATCCAAACGTCGTCACCGTCATTTAGTGGAAACAGGCCTTACTCTTTTACATGATGCGTCTCTACCATTAAAATATTGGCCTCATGCTTTTTCCACGACAACTTGTCTTATAAATCGTCAACCAACACCTCTCCTACACAACAAATCCCCTTTTGAAATATTATTTCATCAACCACCAAATTATCTTAAACTAAAAAAATTCGGGTGCTTGTGTTTTCCCCTCACCAAACCATATAACACTAATAAACTTCAGCCCAAATCCATACCTTGTATTTTCATGGGCTATTCTTTAACCCAGAATGCCTATAAATGCCTTGATCCAAAGGCCCAAAAAACCTATATATCCAGGTACGTGCTATTTGATAAATTTCGTCCCTACCCCCCCTTCCCTTTCGATCGCACCACCACACCCTTCGCCCACTTCGTCCGCAACTGCTGTGCCTCCCATCATTGTGCCATTCTCGCCGGAGCAGCAACCAATGACAACGGGAGGGAACATCATCTCCACGCCATCCTCAGGTAACGGCTTCGATTCCCCCTCTTCTAATTTTCGAGAAATGCCCAATTTTTCTTCTTCCCCAAATTCGCCTCAACCACCTGCAATTCCATCTCCCCCTTTACATTCATCCACAACTCTAGCTGCACACACTAACACTGCACATGATAATTTACGTATAGTACCTACCCTGCCACACACTACTCGTACCCACCCAATGACTACAAGGTCCATGAATAACATTCACAAACCTAAACAATTTAATTTAGTAACCAAATACCCCCTTCCATCTCCCATTGAACCTACTTGTGTGGGACAAGTACTTCGTGAACCTCACTGGAGACAAGCCATGTCTGATGAACTTAGTGCACTGATGCGTCATGGAACATGGAAATTGGTTTTCCCACTTAAGAACTGCAATTCTGTGGGATGTAAATGGGTTTTCAGGGTCAAACGAAAATCAGATGGGTCAGTTGATCGCTTCAAAGCGAGGCTTGTTGCAAAAGGATTTAATCAACGTGAAGGAGTGGACTACACGAAAACATTCAGCCCAGTTGTAAAGCCTGTGACCATTAGAACAGTTCTGTCAGTAGCAGTAATGAAGGGGTGGTCATTGAGACAATTAGACGTTAATAATGCATTTCTACATGGAGAGTTACGTGAGACAGTGTATATAATTCAGCCGTCGGGGTTTAAAGATGCTGCCAAACCAAATCATGTGTGTCGACTGCGAAAGGCTATTTACGGCCTAAACAAGCCCCAAAAGCCTGGAATACACCTCTCAAATCAGCCATTGTTGGTCTCGAATTTCAGAATTCCAAAGCTGATTCATCACTCTTTATCTATAGCCAGAAGTCTGTTATATGCTATCTACTAGTCTATGTGGATGATTTGGTTATAACTGGTAATGATACAAAATTTGTGGCTGAACTCATTGCCCAACTTGGAAATTAATTCTCCTTAAAAGACATGGGGCAACTACATTTTTTTTTCTGGGAATAGAGGTAATTCCGACAAAAATTGGGCTTTTCCTGTCTCAGCACAAGTATATCCGGGACCTTCTTTCAAAAACAAATATGGCTGGTGCAAAGGATGTCTCAACCCCACTGTCTACAAGCACATCTCTGAAATTGATGGATGGAACATCTTCCACAGATAGCACTGAATTTAGAAGTATCATTGGTGCACTTCAATACTTGTCTCTCACTCGTTCGGACATCTCTTTTTGGATAAATAAAATTTCTCAGTTTATGCACAAGCCAACGGTGACTCATTGGATAGTGTCAAAGCGATTAATTCGCTATCTCAAGCAAACCATTTTTCTTGGCATTCATATCAAGAAACAATCAAGCTTTGATCTCATCACATAATCTGATACGGATTGGGCGGGAAACCTTGATGATCGAACTTCTACTTCTGCATATATAAGTTTTCTTGGTGCAAATCCAATCTCTTGGAGTTCAAGGAAGCAACGATCAGTGGCTCAGTCCTCCACTGAAGCCAAATACAGAGCTTTAGCAAATGCAGCCTCCGAAATAGTGTAGCTACTTTCACAATTCCAAGAACTTGGTCTTCCAATTTTCCAACCACCTCAACTGCTATGTGATAATTTGGGGGGCCACGTACCTTAGTCTCAACCCCGTGCAACACTCAAAAATGAAACACATTCAAATTGATCTTCATTTTGTGCATGATTTGGTCCAATGTGGCATTCTTAATGTCCACCATGTCAACACACAGGACCAATTGGCTGAGCTTCTCACAAAAGCACTTTCTTATCAAGCAGAGAATTCAGACACTGATTCTTAGCCTCCAATCAAGGGAAAATTTGTCTGTAATATCTAGCATTTATTCTAGAATTTTTACTTAGAATAGAATTGAGAAACTGTATTTAATCCTGCTACATCACTGTAATTTGAGTGTGAAGAAGATCTCTGTAAATTGAGTTGCAATATAACTTTTGACAGTCTTCAGAATTCATCATGTGATCATCTTAATATGAGTGATTATTCCAAAAGGGTCCGCTCTTTGCGACTGAAAGTTTATTTCTAGTTAAGTTATAGAAAAAATAGATATTTTCAATGGATTGAGTCGGTCAGAAAGAAAGATCGGGTCATTAAGGATGGTCTAATATATCACTCTCTCTCTAATATAATAACACATTCATGTTGTCGACGTTTGAAATGTTAGGATGTTAACTCGTGGAGTCTAATTATTGTTGTTGTGCGGAGTCTTTATGCGGATCAACTTTAGAGTTTACATAATTATTGTTATAATTTTTCATATAAATAGGAAATCGTTAGTTAGTCAGAGAGACTGCGTTTCTTCTTCTTTTAGAGCCCGTTTGATAGAGATTAAAATCGGATTAAAACTGAAAAATTAGTCGTTATTGTTGACTTTTATTAGACGAGCAGGACCCAATCACAACTATATTTCCAATTTTAATTGAGTTTTAATTGATACCAAATGATCTCTTAATAACCATTTTATTCAGCATCATCATCAATTAATAAATCGTTTACAAAGGAAAACGAGAATCATCCATCCAAACGCTATTTTAAAAATGTAGAGTTCCTATTTTTTGACAAAAGCATGGCACTCTTCGTAGGTTAAGTCGATTGTCTCTTATAGGTTACTTCAACATAGGTGTTTAGACCCCTAACCACATTATTTTTAGAGTATAAGACTAGTTATTTAAATGTACATATGTAAGATTAAAAAATCTTATTTGTTTTATGTTACTTTTCATTATTTATAAGTAAAAAAGTGTTATGTGTTTTTATAATAAATTAAAATTTAGTTTTTAAATAATAAACTTATTTATTTTTAAATATAATATTTAGGTCGAAATTTGAACTCGAAAAACTCAAGGCTGGATTCTTAGACTTGTTATGCTTCGATAGATGTGCTATAACTGGAAATGGAATATCAATCATTCAACTTATTACTCTTATCCTTCTTTATGAAAGAGAGGCCTCTTAAGTAGCGGAACTTATTTATTGTTTACTGAAAAAAGAAAAGAAAGGGAAGCGGGAGTTTCGTGATAAGCCCTCAATTTATTGATCGGACATTTTGATCACATTTTCCTCTCATCCTCGCCGGGTATGGTTCAAGAAATGAAGGGTCAATGAACGGATCTTACTTTGAAGCAATTTTTGAACTTTTACCTAATTGGAACTCACCTTGTAAGAAAATAAAATTTTATATTAAGCTCCAATATACGATCTTGAGATGGATGGCTTCCACTAGCATCCTCAACTGAAGAATCGCACATACGAATTCCTTAGCATACAGTTTAAGTGACAGGACTTTTCCCTCCATTTGCTAACCGTTTCATTGTAGACAAGTTTTGACACGACTTTTAATAGTTACTATATGTCTTATTTAGTCACTCGAGATCTAAGTAGGCATTAAGAAAGATCTCTTGATTCCTCACGACTTGGTCGGCTAAAATAATTACCTTAACATTTACTTTTAATCATAAGTAATTTTTTTAAGCTTAGTCAAACATGAAAATTGTTATGCCTCACCTCCGAGACTCAAAATAAAAGTGCCACGTATGCAGAAAGTCAACGAGAAAGTCAAAGGAATACTCACCAGGTCAAAGTATGAAGAAATCAAACAAAATCGAAATCCTTTCATCAAAAGGCCGATGTCCATATTAAGTCACTACCTCAAGGACGAAGCACTACAACTTAGGCGGAGGCTCTCAAACTCATCCGAATTTCATGAAGCCGATGCTGTCTCTTGCGATAGATTTGAAGATCCCTTAGAAGTGATTGATGTAAAACTTTTAATAAAATTTATCATTGCCTATTGTATAGGCCGACTGAACCTTTATCAATGTATTAAATTATGAACAGACAACGATGCGAATTCCCAATTCAGGAGATGAGGCCATATGGTTCTGATTCAAGATTACTATGTCGGCCAAGACAGTATAAATAGGTTCTCTTTGTAAGTAATCAATGATAGTTGATTAAATTGGGACAATCATATATTCGAAATATATATTTGAACCCCGAAGAATTTCATGTAAACGTTTGGTTGAATACTTCTTATATTTTTGACATGTTTGTTGAATGCTAATTTGGGCATACAATGTAACAACTTCTATACACATTTTTATCTATCCTTCCACATATTCATGTTTGTTATTACATAGATTATTTTGGTTTTTCGCCCGGTGATCGTTATTAGCACGATCGTTGTTGTTTCACTCGTCGAAGTTTGAACAATTTTGTCTCTCGTCGAAAAGTATGTTTCGCGTCCTTTTCCTCTTTGCTACCGCCGTTATTCCGGTTGAAACGCTCCGAAATCATACCTGACTTGACATGAGTGACCCAACATTTGTTGAATTCATTTTTTGGGTCAACACAAGTCTTGTCATTGCCAAGCAGAAAAAGCATTGGCTATTATTAGCCAGCAAACCCTTCAAGTTTCAAAGAGGTTAAAAAATAAAAAATGAATAGGACGGTGGCTGTGAATTGTATAATCTATATATTGTCCCCTTATCCCAACTGTCCTTTGGACCTTTCCAAGGGTCCATAACTCCACCGCTTTACCATGTCTTCGACTCCTTACGTATTCATAGACATATACTCCAGATAAGATATTGTTGCCGGAATTGATAGGAGATTGAAGAAATGGGTGTGCAGCTCCATGCAAGTAATGCCCACATCCAGCTCTTTTTGCCACGAGCAATTGTGCCATCACTGCACAGATTTTCTCCATTAAATTCATTACGGTCTTCTTGTAATTCTGCAAAGTACATTGGGCTTCGAACAGAAAAGGGATTAAGAAAAAGGAAATTGAGTGTAGTTTCGTCATCGAGTAATGTGGCTGCACCAGTTTGGGATGGTTGGGTGCCCGATAAGGGTTCTAAAGCTCCTTCTCTTAGTGACATTTTTTGGCCTTCGGCAGGTTAGACTCAGTAAGAATCAAGATTATGTTATATTAATTTAGTTTTACAATTGTAATGTGCGTAAATTTTGCCTTTTTGATAGTTTTATTGGGCTTAACATTTACTTTTCTATAAAGTGAAAAAGTAAAATTTGTGAGAGAAAAACTTCAAGAATTTTGTGAGGCAAAATAGGCAAAATGTGGGTTCATTGTTGTATCTACCATCAGAGTTAACAATTTAGTGAAGCTTGAATTAGATTAATAATCAATTTAAGTAATCCTAAGCAAATCTTTGCAAGTTAAGATTGAGCTTATCGTTAAAGGTTTACTAATTTAAGTACTATACTTGTTGCCCTGGATATAATCATTCAACTTTTTATGGTGTTGATTACATTCAACAGGGGCATTTGTTGCAATGGCTATACTAGGAAAGATTGATCAAACTTTGGCACCAAAAGGGATTTCCATGACAATTGCTCCGCTAGGTGCAGTTTGTGCTGTCCTCTATGCCACTCCCTCGTCTCCCGGTGCCAGGGTATACATTCTGAGACTTCTCTTCGTCCTGCTTAAAACTACATGAGAAATACCATATAAGAATAGTACTGTGTTCATGTAATTCACATGACTAGAAAATGTTATTTCCTAGGGTCGTAGACTTAGAACTTGAAATGTGATCAGACTATCTATGGTAAAGCCTCCTCGTGAAAGATAAATTTATCGGAATTTTCTTCAGATGATTTTCTAGCCTTCGTATCAACACTGCATTGTGGTTTTTCTCATTAGTTGGCCTGGTCCCATATGTCATGACTTGTAGTGTGCGTGATTTTGTTCCATATAGTTTGACCACCCGAGTCATTGCCTAGACAATCTAAGATTGTACCCTGTCTCATTCGTCATTATAACATAGGATATGTTGTATCATGTATGTGAATTTGTGTTAGATGAAAAAGGAAGTCCTTGTGATCTCCCATTCTTAATAGATTCACATGGATATAGGCTTCATCGATTCGAACCAAAAAAATTGTTGTATGCCTTCCAAATTTGGTGTAGAGTTGAGAATTATCAGTTCACATGATCATAAAAGGTCTGGCCAGATGTTTAAGTATTAAGACCAAGCGTCTGCATCTAAAACATTTTTTGCATCCAATTTTATAGCAACAAGCTATGTTCTCAATAAATTGGAGCAGATTAAAAACCTCCATTATACATATCAATTGTTTTCTTGTATCTATATATAATTTCTGTGAAATGGACGGGTCATTGAAGTCCGACTGCTGCAACTTTGCAGAAGTACAACATGTTCGTGGCTCAAATTGGTTGTGCAGCTATTGGTGTTTTGGCATTCTCAGTATTCGGTCCAGGTTGGCTAGCTAGGAGCGCAGCCCTTTCCGCGGCCTTAGCCTTCATGATTCTCACTCGCGCAGTACATCCTCCAGGTAATCACTTGTGAATTTTTCATTCTACAAACAAATTTCATTGATGTCGATAACTTTTTCTTACTCGTACTAGTCCACATATTGATATTGATAGTCGTATGTATTGATTTACAGCGGCAAGCTTGCCATTACTGTTCATCGATGGAGTTAAGCTTCATCATTTGAATATTTGGTACTCTTTGTTCCCTGGTGCTGCTGGATGCATTATCCTCTGTTTAATCGTAAGTTCAAATTCATCTTGTCTTCATCATCTCATTACCAATTCTTTCACTCTTTGTCGAAAAGACACCATTTCAACTCGTTTATTATATCGTTCAATCCTAAGATAAGATAATAATAATTCTGAATCTTGATTACCACGTACAAATTTACTTCACTGATTATCTTCTTCTAAAATTTTGCAGCAAGAGATTGTATGCTACTTGAAGGAGAATTTTAAATTTTGATGAGCAAGCTAACAAGACCTAGGTGGTGAAATTAAAATCTGTGGCTGCTATTTTGCAGCAAAGATGTATTAGTAAATATTACCATCATTTTTGCCTCAAATTAGTTGTCATGCGAGTAAATGTCGACTTCAACAATGGCAAACAGTGTACAAAATTGATTCAGACTTGTCAAAAGTAAATAAAATGATGATATATTTGTGTTGTTATCTCGTTTTGTGTTCATCCATTCATACTTTCGGAATCATTTTTCATTCCAACACACCCCAATCATGTCATTAAACTCAACTGAAGCATGACAAGAGTGAACTTCTTAGACGAAAAATGCCGCAAATTAATAACAATGTGAATCATATACACAGCGCAGGAGAAAATGCTCATTCACCACTTGTGTGATTGTTAATATGGGACAACTGAGGACTGGGACGTTATCCACAAGATGGTGGACGTTGTTGGAATAACGCGATATCAAGATTTATCTGAATGAGACTCATCGAAGTCACTAGGGCAAGGTGACATGACCTCTTGCTCCAAAAACTGCAGTACCTGCTGCATTGTCGGACGATCATCCGGATTTGCATCGGTGCATCTTGCTGCTATTTCTACGGTTGCTTCTACAGTCTCCACATCAGCATTCCGACATTTTTTGTCCATGATATCCTCCATCCGATTCTCCCTCAGTAACGTATTCATCTGCAAATTTTGTTATCAGTCAAAAAGTCTGCAATAGATGAAGCTTAGATATATAATTGAAGTGAGCAATATTACCCAGCCAACGACATTTAATCCTCGTTTTACAAAAGAAGGATCAGTCGGCCTCTTTCCAGTTACAAGTTCCAACAGTAAAACCCCAAAGCTATAGACATCTGACTTTTCTGTTGCTCTTCCACTCTGCAAGTATTCTGTGTCATGTTAAAGAACAAAAATGTTGGTCAGTTTTACACTGATGATTCTTGGAAATTTTCACAGATCAGAAAACAAGGAGACGAAAAATTGTTCTATTCCTTAGGAAGGATAGCAGGATTTGTTGGTGGTACGGATCTTTAGAACAACAAACAAACTCCAATAGACACGACTGAGAATGAAGCAGAAATAAATGAACGGGTGATCAAGAAAATTGAATATCCATAATAAGATGAAGCGTAAAACCTGGAGCCAAATAGCCAAATGTGCCAGCAACTACAGTTGTGACATGAGCATCCTCATCAACCAATAGTTTTGCAAGACCAAAGTCCGAAACGTGAGGCTCGAGGTTCTCATCAAGGAGTATGTTGCTAGATTTTATATCACGATGAACAATCTTAGGACAACAGTCGTGGTGTAGGTATGCTAATCCCTTAGCAGAACCAAAGGCTATTCTTAAACGAGCATTCCAATTCAAGATCCGGTCATCTACACGGGCTGATGAACAAATGATTCAACTGTTAGCTCATAGGAAATAAAAAAACAATTCATATTAAGAGAATATTGCTAAAAATTCAACCTTAGTACTACTTTACCCAAAAAAAAAAAAGACGTAGTAGACTATGAAATGTACCGTGCAATAAATCATCTAAGCTGCCCATAGCTAAGTAATCATAGATAAGAAGCTTTGCCTTGGGAAGCCTGCAGTATCCTCTAAGATTGACCAGATTGATGTGCTTGATGCTGCCCAAGATCTCCAACTCTCTCTCAAAGGCATCATCAGAACCTTCACGAGTCCGGTCAATCTTCTTAACAGCAAACGTCCCACAATCATTCATAACCATTCTGTATACAGTACCAAATCCTCCAGCCCCAACGACATCTTCATCGTTAAGTGATTCAATCTTTTCTACAAGTTCACAAGAAGGATATGGAAGATCACCATGAAATGTGAT
This sequence comes from Fraxinus ornus, assembly GCA_903798235.1. Taxonomy (NCBI): domain Eukaryota; kingdom Viridiplantae; phylum Streptophyta; class Magnoliopsida; order Lamiales; family Oleaceae; genus Fraxinus; species Fraxinus ornus. The sequence goes on along the minus strand of CAIGRF010361938.1, from coordinate 12,679 downwards.
AAGCTTGGCACCTGACCAAAAAAAAAAAATAGTGAATCTTAAGTAAAAATGAGAAAATGTTGCAGGATTCGAAGAAGAGTAAGGTTACTTGGTTCTTGATGAACTTGTTTCCTGACTTCTGTGTATCTCTTTGCTGCTCTTTCTTTCTTGGTCAGCAACCTTACCCACAAAAAACCAAGGAGCAAAATTAATGCAAAACCCAACGTAGACATTGCACCAATTACTGCTCCTTTGATATAGCGGGAGGAGCTCTTAGTACGAACTGTAGCAACAATTTAGAAGTTAACACTTTCGTTTACATGGAAAAGACGACATAAATTGGATTGCAATGCGAGGACTACATCTTGAACCACTAAAGTTCCTCTATTGTTAATCATTGAACAAATACCTGCAGCTCGATCACTTTCAGCATGAGGTAACACAGCAGGGAATCCTAGAGAAGTTCGACATGGCTTGTTCACTTGTTGGCCACAAAGATCCAAATTACCAATAAACCTAAGCATAGAAACGGCTTTTTGAGAATATCTTTTGAAAACGTACACTTAGCATCCATTTGGATACAATTTATAAATTGATATATAAATTCAATCAAAGTCAAATATTAATTTCAATTACATACTTATAACTACTACTAGTTTATTCCTTTTTATATATTGATTTATAAATTTGCCAAACATAGGCTAAATAAAGTCTTAACCTCTTTAGATAAAATGAAAGGGTAAATCTATTGATATAATCTCTATTTAGAAAAAAAAGATAAGATTTGATTTCAATAAACAGCATGTAAAATTTCTTACACGAGTGCAGGGTGTAAGCCCTTTAAGGGTTCTAGCTATGATGTTTTCTTTAAAGTGGAAGTATAGATTTGAAGAGGGGGATTCAAGCTCCAATGCTATGCGTATTCTACTTAAGTGAAATTATCTCTTATGCATACAGAAGTTTGCAGCAATTTTGCAGTGTATGATACCAGCATATACATTTTATAATTTTACTTGAACAGACGAAGCGATACAATCCTGTACTAAACCATGTACGCCGAATTATCCAAAAGCTTTGCACAATTGCAGCGATGATAAAAAGCGCATTAACAATCTAGTATTTTGTTTCTTGCCCTTTTAAATGTACACTAATCTTCTTGTAATATATGAATTGTGAGAATATTATGACCGTTTTAAATTTGAAGTTCATCAACTGATATCTCTCTGAGTTATAGAGGACGATCTGTTTCTAACTTAAGATTGAGTACTTACGACTTGCTGCCAAATGTGCTTAGAGTTCCAATATCTGGAATTTCACCTGACAAGAAATTCGTAGACAAATTTCTGAAGAAATAAAATGGAAGTGTATGAGCAAAAATACAAATTGAAAGAATGGACACAATGTTGAATTTGAATCAAACTTACAAATATCGTAGACGTTTTAGACGACCAAGAGAAGAAGGTATGGCACCCTTAAGTGAATTGCTTGATAAATCCCTAAGGAAATATCAAATCTCATATTCATTGATAGAAAAATCAAATGAACTAAGGTTTTTTCAAAAGTCAAAAATTTCTTAAGTTCTCACAATATGGTCAATTGAGCAAGGTTTCCAATATCCGATGGTATGCCCCCTTGAATATAGTTAGCCCTCAAGTACCTGCATTTACAGTTTTTAAAGAAGATTACTTCCATGAATACTGACAAAACAGCGGAAAATACAGAACCTTCCAATCAAATAGTGCGTGTTCGGTATCAAATCAACACAAGGTAGGACTGGACATTATAATAAACAAGAATTTTCTTCCTCAATATTGTCCCTTACTATCTAATACTCCTACCAAACATAGGTATTTTCACTTACAGGGCTCTCAGTTCAGAACATCTGACAATTTCATTTGGAATTATACCATGAAGACTGTTCTGGTGAAGTGCCCTAAATACATAAGAGTATAAACAGTGTTAAAAACACATATAGCACAGAAATTCAGCAACTCTAATGAATGAGATGTGGGGAGGGGTGGGGAGGTAACTTACAGTCTTTGCAATCTGTTCAGTTTACCAATGCTGGGGGATACATTTCCTCCAAGTTCCATGTAAGGCAAGTTTCTAAAATCATAATCAAATCAAGACCTTAAGCAAGATTTAGATATGAAAATTAAGATATTGATTTAAACAACAAGAAGATGACATACATAGATATAACTCTTTGGTCCTGGGGGCTGCAAGAAATACCAGTCCAGTGACAAGGAGATACATCAGAATCTATCCAGTTACTCAACAAGTTCTTACTGTCATTCAAACTGCTCTTCAACTCCAACAGTGCCACTCCTAAAAAAATTAAAAATCAGAATCATAAAGCAAGATTTTTCCATCCAATAAAAACTGGTATATAGAACAAATAATATTTAATCTAAATAAAAAAGAAAACTTCATACCATCTGGAGTGAGAGCAAGAGACAACTTGCTCAAAAGGGCTAGAAAGAACAAAATCCAAACACCCATTTCCATTTCTTGATTCAAATGGGTGTTCCTTCACAGTTTCTCCTCTAGTTTTCCTTTGTCTTTACCTTCTTGAAAATAATGAGGGATTATAGAGAGTTTGAATGAGAAGAAAAAGTTAAAAGAGACTGCTATGATGAAGTGGCCCGATTGGGTGTTGGTGTCATTGCAGAGTGGTTACAATTGAAAAATCTGTAATAATTGCTTAAGCCGAAAAAAATAAGTTGTAAAGTTTTGAGTAAGAAGGAGACTTCACTTGAAAGCTGTATAGAAATTTGTGAATTGAGAAATAGCCGTTTCGCAGGGAGTTCAAAAAGTGGAAATGTATCAATACTCGTGCAGGTTAAACTATCTTTCTACTCGCCCTTTTTGAAAGAACACGTGTGTTGAGGGTAGGAATCTGGCAGGTTAAACGGGTGAAAAAGCGAGTAAAAGATGTTTGGATATGTTGGCGCGTGGATTTTGGGACTTGACTGAATTTGGTTTGGACAAAAGTTGAAGGTTGCACTGCCCGAGTCTGTCAAGCTCCAGAATATTTCAAATATGGGAATGGATTGGATACATTTGGTGGGTGTGCACCACCAAGAAAAGTGCTGACAAAATATTCAAAATTACGCTCATTTGAGCCTATTTGCTGACAAAATATTCAAAATTACGCCCATTTGAGCCTATTCAGGGTAATTTTAAGGGCGTGTTCCATCGTACTTAAAATTTCATTAAAATTAAAAATATGATCGTTATTAAATCTTACTCATCTAATAAAAGTCAACAATAACGGCTAATTTTTCAATTTTAATTCGATTGTAATCTCTACCTAACGCGCCCTAAGAATGGACGGATCAATAAGGCTAAGGATCCGTTTGATTGCGAATATGAAATTTGGATGAAAAGAAAATGAATTAAAAAGGAATTGGATTGCCTATAACTTATTTTACTAAAAATTGTAATTAATTGGGTTTGATTAGTATAATTTTTCACTTGAAAAATGCTGAAAGTTTGGTATCCGTTTGACTTTGTTTTTCATGAAAATTATCCATTAAAGTGATAATTTTTTTTACCATTGGATCTAGAATTTGTTCCAATTGCCAAAAAAAACTTAAAAATTTAAAACCACCAAAACAAAAGGAAAACAAATTCATTGATTGTAAGGAAAAGAAGCGTGTGAGTGTAATGGTTGGAAAACGAATTCCATATAAAACTTTTGCAATCAAACAGGCAAAAAGTAGGAAAATGGTTTCATTTTGCTTGGAAAATTTGTAGTATTAAACAGGGACTAACTTCCACTTTGACTTTTCAATTATGCTAAAAAAACAAAAGTGTCCTTTAATAAATTATACAATTACAAAATATTATTTTATTTAAAAAATAATATTACCATTTTAGTTAACAATTGAAAATCAAACACTTTTCGCTTAAAATCACTTAACTTTTCTTATTTGTCGATTTCAATACAGATAAAAAGCTCTCTCAACTTTCATCTATTTCAACCTCAAAATTTCTGAGATTTATTGAACACTGAAGAAGGAAATATGTTTTAATATCAATTACTTCGAATCGGTAAGTATATTTACGTATGTTTTATTTCACTTTCGTTAAATTTTTATACATTTTAATCAATAAAAACAGTCGAAAAATTTTTATACGTTTAACAGCCGGAACAATCGATTGTTTAACAGCCGGCTGTTCGGGGCTGTTTCGTCTGTTAACAACCGACTGTTTTCAAGTTGTTCCACCTGTTTTTTTTTTTGAATTTCTGTTTTCGGGCTGTTCCGCCTGTATTTTCTTTAAAAAAATATGTTTTGTCTTGTAGATATGGTTGTAATGTGAGTTTGTTTCTTTGGTGATTTCGAATTGGATGAGAAAGATCAATGTGTATGTAGATGGACAAGTGATAAACGTGGTGATATTCCAATTTCCATAACGGAGAGTACAACATACAAGGAATGTACCATGATTTGGAAAACAAACTGAATGTCGATCTCTCTCAATACAATATGCAATTGAGATTTCAATTCAAAGATCATTCATCTATTTCGATTCCACACATGAAGGTTACTTGCGATGAATAAGTGAATTATCTATTTGAATTGAACAAAATGTACACGACTTCTCTTTAGGTGACTTTAGTGATAAAGGATGTCGCATAAAGTGAACACGAAGATTCGGTTGGAGGGAATCACAGTGTCAATGATTTTTGGGATACAACGGATATAGCTCGTGAGGATGACGTGATTATTTCCGAGCCATTTCTTCCTCGTCGTGATCTTACTGTTACACAGAATTTCGTCGATAGTTCACAACAACGAGAATGGCAATGAATTTATAAATGAGGTTTTGATTGCTTTATCTCATTAGAGACATGAGTGGGGTGGGAGCGTAGGGGTTGGAATGGGTGGACCGTCATCTAATTTTTCGCGTGTGGTTCCCGATGATGAGGATTTGTATGTCGAGCAACTATTTGAAAAAAAAATTTGTAAGAAGTTGTGCATCGAATTACGCTGAAATACAACTTTGAGTTCAAAGTTAAGAAATCAAACAAGTCATTGTTGACGATTGTCTGCGTCGACGACAGTTGCCGTTGGCGAATGCGAGCGACGAAAATGGACGCGAATGAGTTCCTTATAGTTTGCAAGTATAATCGGGAACATACTTGCGAAATGGGAATTCGTCGAAATGATTATAGGCAAGCTCGAGCATGATTTATTAGTTGATAGATAATTCACAAGTATCAGAACCCACGACGATCTTCAGATATTATTAACAACTTCCGTCGAGAGTATAGAGTGGTCATGAGCTATTGAAACCTGGAAGGCCAAAGAATGTGCGTTGGAGGATTTAATGAGCCAGACTGATGAGAGTTATGCTAAATTGGCCAGATATTGCCATGACATGGGAACAACTAATCTCGACTCGATATTTTTTATTGAGACGGAGAACGAGAATTGTTTGACTTTTCTTCATGGCTCTTGGACAATGCATTCGGGAATTTCGAAATGCGATGCGATACCTAATTCTAGTCAATGGTAAACTCTAAAAGTTAGATACGAAGGTAAGTTAATTATTGCTACATGTCGAGATGCCAACATCAAAATTTACCCTCTTGTATTCGGCATAGTCGATAGCGAGAATGATTGTCGATGCGTTGGTTATTCACAAAGTTGAGAAAAGTAATTGGGGAAGTCGAGGACCTTACCTTTGTAACTGATCGGGGATAGTCTATAATAAATAGTATCTCTGAAGTTTTTCCCTAGGCATGTCATGGATATTGCATGTACCATATACAAGGCAACTTGAAAACTAAGTATCGAGGCAAGGCATTGTTTCATTATTCAGAAAACGTTAGAAGCTTATAGTGTCGAAGATTGTAGTAAATTCATGGTGGAAATAAGAAGTAAATCATTACAAGCATGGGAGTATCTCATAAAATGAGGATTGAATACTAGGCGCGATCACATTTTTCAGGACGTATATACAACTTGATTATGTCAAACAATGTGGAGTCTCTCGATACACTATTCAAGAAAGATCGCGAGTTACCAGTTCTCGTAATGATTGAGAACATTCGTAACAAGTTGCAGCTGTGGTTTCATAACCGACATGTGTAATCACAAAATTGCACGAGCGTGCTAGCCCTGGCTCAACAGGATAAACTTTTCAAAGTTGTAGAGCTTGCGAGAAAGTTGAATGTGGAACTACTGGATGAGTTGCGCTTCTCCGTAAAATGTGCACGTAATATGGCATACATGGTGAACTTGACTAATAACACATGCATTTGTCGTCGATTTAAGTTAGAAGTTTTCCATGTGAGCATGCAGGTGCGGTGGCTATGTTTAAAGGTTTTGCAGAGAGAATATTATGCTCTCTTTATTACACGGTCGATTATTGGAGAGCATCGTATGCTGAGCCTATATTTCCTCTA
>CAIGRF010361929.1:0-50618 GCA_903798235.1 Fraxinus ornus | reverse complement strand
AAATTCGTGGTTAAAAAGTAGGAAACTTTTTTGAATTACATGTAAAATTATTTTTTTAAGAGAATGTATAATTAAAAATAAGTTCGTGAAAAAAAAATGAATTTTAAAAAATGGGGCTAAACACGACCTTTATGCTACACAGAGACACATTTAAAATGGGGCTAAACACGACCTTTATGTAACCCTCATCAAGACATACATCACTTTAAATTTCTATATATATGCAAATCCAAACTATGAAGCAACATCTAACTTTAAAACGTTGAACATGCGAATTATATGGCGATGATAATTGATTAAGCAACTACAATTATAAGATATGATGAGATCAATAGTCGCGAATGAATATTTTTAAAAGAAGACTTGCGAATGAGTAATTTAGTATTTTTTTGATAATTGATTAAGCATCTACAATTATAAGATATGATCAAGATTCAAGACTTCCGATTAATTATTTTGTTTTTTTATAACCTTATATATATAAAGTAAAAACAACTATATTGATAATAATAATGCATACAAAAATAAACATCATCAATTTCTTTGTTTTCAACGCCTCCTAATTTTCAGGAATTTGTCATTTCAACAGCATTCGATGGTTACACGGATATTCAAAGTACAAACAACTACATTGATAATAATACATATACGAATAACATTCGGATTTTGGAAAACTATATTTATTTAAAAAAAAAAGTTCAAAATAATTTGCTCCTTAGAAACCCATTTGCTTTTATTCCTTCCCAAATCCGAGGCCGAACCCCACCTAGGCATTTTATTCTTGGAGAGATGTTTAGTGTACAGAAAAAAATATACAGAAAGTCTATAGATTACACGCAATAAGTGGTAGGGTTGTCCGTTGGTCGGTTCGGTTCGGTTCCAAAATTTTCGAGTATTTTATAAATGGACCCGTCGGGTCCAAATATAATTATGGAACCGTTTAGGTTCGGTTCGGGTCGGTTCGTTTTCTTTTGGTTCCATGCCATAATTAATTTTTTTAACATTTACAGCAACACTACATAAATATAACTAATGACGTTTCATTCGTAACTTTTACAAATTAACGTAGCCCAATTCAAAAATATATAAATAACTAGCTGTCAAATAACATTAATTCAATGCATACAAATACCAAAAAGTAGATATCAATATTAAAATATCAGTGATCCATATTAAAAAATTGAGGCCCAAGGCTTAAAATTATGAAATGATCTGATTTAATTAATTAATTTGTTAATTTATTTAAAAAAAATAAAATAATTTAATTAATTCAATAAATAAAATAAAAAATTTATTGAGTTTCGGTTCTCATTCGGTTCTTCAGTTCTTGGTCTAGACCCGACCCATACCCATCGATTCTCGATTCGGGTACTCGTTCGGGTATTTAATTTGTGAAGAACTGCTCGGTTCGGGACTTTTGGACACCCCTAATAAGTGGGGCCCATTTATTTGGACTATTTAATTCATATGGAGCCCACATCCCATGTGAGTGTTTGTAATTTTTCTGTATAAATTTTTTTCCTGTACAAACATCATCTTCCTTATTCTTGACACACCGCCACCTCTGCCCATGTAATGTAAACATGTAGTTAAAAATCAAATTTTAATAAAAATTGATAAAACATGTGGTTGAAAAATTGTGAATCAATGAAATATGTTGTTAAAATTAATTTATTGACTTTGATTTAAATTAAAAACTTGATTTTAATATCTACCAAATAGGACAAAAGTGAAAAGTACAAGTTCGGTAATATACCGGGATTGATGAACAAGGTTCCCATGTTGTTGTTACTTCTTGTTGTGAACGGAGGAAAATATTTTATAGAAAATGATCCCGAACAAATTGGAATACGAACAAAGGATGAGAATTACCTAAGCACACATTATTGAATAGAAACTGTTACTCCTCATCCAACGAGACTTAAAGAACCTGCCACGTGGTAGCCACGTAACATATCACACAAACTCAAACTCGCACTTTAAATCACTATTCTACCTGACCTATTTGAGACCCTTAAGTAGTCGAAGTTATAATATAAATTATGCCCACATATACAGGCTGTATTTTGTAAATTTTCCACATCATTATAATATAAAATTCTTTATTTGGTTAGTTCACGGTCAAACTGCAAAATCATTCAAAATCAGTGTCATAAAAAGGAAAAAAAAAAAAATATAAATACACCGTGCGTCCATGCCTATGAGAATTCAATATTTTAGAAATAGCTCGTTACTATTGAAAATTTGAAATAATTGGCAATGTATAAATAGTATGTAATAAAATAAAGATGGCATGTTACTTAGTTTATACTAAAGAAAGTTTACATTTGAAAAACGTGTAGTTCGACTCTAACAATATCTAGAGGAGTCTCAATATGTATATTATGCGGAATTAAAATATTATAACAAATTAGCAACAAGTCATGAATTGTTATCTCTAGATGGTAAAACAATCACGTCAGATTAATCATATGTTTGAATACCGCAAATTGTATAAACAATAAATAAAGCAGTAAATCAACACACTGTATGATCACGGAGAAATCCTATTGGGAAAAATTTTGGGCACTTTGTCGGGAATCCACTATAAACGATTCAAACACTTACAGTCTACCAGACTAGATGACACGTACAATTTAATCTCCTGGCTGTAATTTCTATATCTCTCCTGGATACTATGCTCCCCTGCATTAATCCTTAGCTGCAATCGGCAAAACTCTCCTGGAAACTGCTACCATGCAGCACTCCTAAGCTCGCGGAATCGTCTATCTCATGTGGATCACTAAGAACACCATGTTCTTCATCGACTAGAATTCCAGTCAACTTCCTTTGATTTTCAGCAACTCTAATAGATGCAGAGGAAAGCATGATTTGGTATTTGGTTTATAGATATGCTGTTTTTCTCACCAAAACAATATCAATGGACGAAGGTTGAAAGACAAAATATGGATGATCTCTCATAGATGAAGTTCTCTCGATGTTCAACCTTGTGCAAATACGTTCTAAGGTGTTTTGGTATATATAGGTGATGCGGGGATTTTCCGACCGCAAGTGTACGATATCAAGTTTTAATATAGTGAGAGTAGAGTATCGTTTTCCACAGGAATTGAAATTAAATCCTAATAATTCCTATAATTATAATAACCTTAATTTTATCTAGAAAGCAAGAATAATTGAGTGAAATAACTAACTAAACTAATTTAATAAACTAATAATGCAATTACACAAGATAAATATCAATGGGATTAAACTCTAGAGATCCAATTTCACCTAACTATCAATTATGCTTCAATCATCTAACTATTCCTTAATTTATTCTTATGTTTATTAGTCAAGAACCCGAAATTATCTTAATCCCCTCTCTCGATGGTGAATTGAGAATTACTCTTAAAACTCTAATTTTGAGTCTCCATCTAAAATTAGGATGATAAAGTACATGTAGGTCTTGGTTCTCTTAATGAATGAAAGGATTTTATAGGCCTCTCGAACTCTATAATTTCCTAGGTTGTGTTTATCAATGGTCACTATTTAAAATTCCTTCTCTCGATAGTAAATTCTAAACTCCATATCATTCAAATGGTGATCAAGCATTCAAAAGCATTAAAAATGGATAAACACAAATAAACCAATTGAATAACCCTTGAAATAGATAATTAGATGATCAAAACATAATATCTAGTATTGGCTACATTAAATCTCTAGAAAATTAGATTATTCCATGAAAATATAAAGAACAACACAATTCATGTTCTTAAACATTGATAAAAGAGAAAATATTGATAGAGAATAAGAAAAACTCTTTGATTGTTGATTCTTCAATCTCCAATGGTCTTCTCCTTAGTGTGACTGCTTGTTTTCTCTTCCCAAAAGTCCCTTAATTGAACCATTTTGGCCATATTTATAGTTCACCCTCTTTAATTCTTCAGTTTTAGGGCTTATTTGGCATTTGGTGTTGTCGCGGCGCAGGGGCTCCAGTCGTTTCGGTAAAAATCAGTTCTAGTGGCGCGGGGGCGCCACTTTTGGGTGCAGGGGCGCCTGTGCCTTCGGGTGAAAAACAACTGCACTGCGCGTCCTTCAGTATTTTTATCATAAATTCTTCTCCCGATATCCGATTGAGGTGATTCAAGGTGCGTTGAAAAGATGACTCAAAGGGATACAACTTTGCTTCAGATATCATCCTCCAAATCGATCGTCTACTATATCAAAAGTGAGTCTCAATGTGGGACTAAAAATTTGGAGCAAAATTTCTTCGGTTGAAATATTGATGTGTGATCCCTCTTTGATTATATTTGATCCCTTTGACATCTCATTCACCCAATTGACCATTAACATTCTCAAATATTTATCATGAGGTTCGACGCAAGTTTTGAATATTTTCCCTTTAATCCCCTAACTTTGGATCTCTTACAATTTAGCTCATTTCTCCAATTTTTGTCAACTTTAGATTACTTTCTTCAATCTCATCAACCTACATCACAACATCAAAATCACACATTAAAACATCAACAACTCATAAGAATTAACCAAATAACAAGTTTAATGGCATTGAAATGATGAGTGAAATATCACTCATCAATAGGTAGGTTATAAAACGAATGGATCGGGGGAAAACCCTTTAAATCAGGAAATAAAAAAATTTTGGACAATACTGTCACTCAAACGAGGGCTCAGTGACAGTTGAGTGACAGACTGTCGCTCAAGCGAAGAAAGAACGACATTGTTTTTGTTTTTGACGCTCGAGCCAATCCATGGCGTCAGTCTAGCAAAAATTCGCACCGTATTTTCCTTTTATTGCCATTCTCGAACCCTAGACCTAAAACTCCTAACTTTATATATTTGCACATAACTCCTTGACTTTTTACAACTTTTACAATTCAGTCCCTTTTGTTTACAGAATTGTCAATTTACAACATAAAACCTAACGACATTGACATTAAATCTCAACAAAGTTAATTTCATTTATGGGACTCTCCATGTGTGTCTATATATATATATATAACCATAAAATAATAGTTCTGAATGGTCATCATGTAATTTAGAGTCAAGAGAAATACTAATATTTGCTAATCCAATTGATTAGAACTTCGAATATTTCTTTGAATAAAAAAAAAAAAAAAATTTGTTATGACTCAATTGGTTATAACTTAGTGCTCATAGCGTTATATAATCGAAAGAGTATGAAACAAGATTCGAGAGATTCAAGTTGAGGTCCGAACAAATTCCCCATGTATAGGGTGGAACCATGGCTACATGGGCAATGTTGATCCACAAATTACACTTAGGTTATAAAAAAAGTCTTAATTACATTGCTAATTACACGTATAGGGTGGAACCAGGACCATGTTAGGTTCTTGATTCAAGCTGCTTTTACACACACAGCCTACCTTTTAGTATGTGTTTTCCCAAACTCTTATTCATCCATGCTTTATAGACTTGCATTAAACAAGATACACAAGTATGAAACTTTAATATGATCATTGATTTGTGAATGGCATTACATGAGTTTTTTTTTTTTTTGATAGCACTTTACTTACAATAGCTAAAAAAAAAAAAAGAATTAGTCGATAATATTAGGAGAAATTGCACCCTCGATTTAAAAGTCATGTTGTCACAATAGAAAATTGATTCTTTATTTATAAAAATGAGCAAATTGGCCATAATCTTTCTTTTATAGTTGATAATCAACTAACACCAACAATTCAAAACGTCAAAATATTTCGTTAAATTGTCATGTAATCCTTACGAAAACATTCATAAGTTCAAATTTTCAAATAACAATCGACGCTCGAATGAACAACATTATTTTATACAGTTAAACATGTGACAACAATGTAAATATTCAATAAAAGTATTTGAACGGTTTCCATCATCGAAAACGAATTGTGCAACTATAATGTAGGCAAGGATTAAATTACTAATTTTTAGAGGTTGGAGATCAATAATGCAAATTTCTTGTAACTTTTATTTTGAAAATGTTACCAATATTTATGCGTTCTCTTATGCACGACCATATTTCTCACGTTTCTTAATCTTAAATGTGATCAAATCTTAAATTTGTTATGTATTTTCTACCTGATCATTAGTAATATCTAAGAATTCGTACCACATTATCCTTTTGAATTGCGCTTTAATCACACGTATATTCCATTTTCAATCTATACTGCTCGAGTTCTATTTTTAATATAATATTAATTATTTTTTGTGCTTTAATTTATTGATAGTAATACATAAGAAAAGTAATTCATGTTTTGATAATTTTTTACATGTTTAACTTTCAAATAAGCTCGTCAATCAAAGCTTAGTAAATTATATAACTCCAAGCGCAAAAATATCTCCTCATTTTTACATAAATAGCCCTCTTAATTTTTTGTGCAATTTTTTTTTCTTATGTGTAAAACTCGTCACATTATGTTTTCGTTTCATTGTTCATCATACACGTTACAATTCAGTTTATTTTTTCTAATGCAAATATCATCACAATTATTATCTTTGTTTTCTTGACCCTATATTTCCGAACTCTAAGGCCCTGTTTGATTGCAACAAATTTTATGGAAAATGTCATGTTCGAGGAAAATGAATTTCATTTTGATCGTTTGATTGTAATGTAGAAATGAAAATCGAATTTCATGATACAACCACTTTAAGCTGCATTTTTTTTTTATAAAGAAAACGAATTCCTATTTGTTTGGTGAATTTTTATTTTTCAATTAGCATAGAATTATAATTCATTTTCACCTTAATCTATCAAACGGACTCTAATTTTAATACTCAGATAAATCGACCCACAAAAGGAAAATTATATAAAATCTCATATGTTAATTGTATGAAATTTTATATTTACCATTTAATTGCAGTTTTATCAAAATTCAAAATTACAATTTTCTAATTTCATAAAAAAGAGGAAAAAAATAAAATAAAATAAAATATACTGCCCCTAAATATTTGCAGCAATATTAGCATCCTATTCTAATATTCCAAGATTCTCCCTATAAATATCCTTTTTCCAATTACAGTCTGTATCACCAGATTCACCACCTCCCAGAAACATCTCCCCCTCTCCTTCTTCTTCTCTCTTCGCAGATTTACACACTAACATATACAAACAAAAAAGTTCCAACTTTTTATCCGTATATATACTGTATCTATCTCTGTGTATATTTATATATAGGGTCGGTGGAATGGCGGGAAATGATTGGATAAATAGTTACCTGGAGGCGATACTGGATGTGGGGCCTGGGATCGATGACGCTAAATCGTCACTGTTACTCCGGGAGCGGGGCAGGTTCAGCCCGACTAGGTACTTCGTGGAGGAGGTTGTCAGTGGATTTGACGAGACCGATCTCCACCGCTCCTGGGTAAAAGTAAGTATTTTCAGATGTGTATATCTATATCTATCTGTATGTGTGTGGAATTGAGGGTTCTGTATATGTGTTGAATTGAGCGTTTTTGTGTGTGAATTATAGGCACAAGCAACTCGGAGTCCGAAAGAGAGAAACACAAGGCTGGAGAACATGTGCTGGCGTATTTGGAATTTGGCTCGCCAGAAAAAGCAGGTCCTTTTTTTATTTTTTACATTTTCTGTTTTCTTGTTGGACTTTTTCGGTAAGTGTTAAGGGTAGAACCCCAAATCGAATAGAGATGGAAATGTTAACTGACATATTAAGACGTGGGTCAATTAAGATCCTCAAGCCCTATACATGAGTTAATATTTCCATCTTTGTTCAGCGTGGGGTCCTACCCTTAATTGTAGGTGTACATGATTATGTGATACCGACGGTGAGTGATGAATTGATCGATGTTTTAGTTATTGATTTTACTGTTTAGTTGTATTGGCAGAGAAGGGAGAAATGGAAATTCGATGCAATGGAATGACATTTTCAACGTCCAAGTTCTCTTGTCAATTGAGAGAAACTTTGAGCGAAAACATTTCCTTCATTTGCAGTCTTTGTCAACTTTGATATTTGTATTGCATATTAACTTCATTTCTTTATTTCTCCACTTTTCATAATGCAATTGATAATCCTTCCACACCATTTTGATTTATGGAAGAAGCTATCTAGCTTGAAGACAAATCTATGTGTTTGCATATAATATGTTCTGTTAAATAAGTCATAAATCATTGAATTTAATTCAACATATTATTTAATGTCATAAGTGCTGCCATCTAGATTGGTCTTCTAAGAATCACGGATACAAATATGTAATTCGAATACACGGATATGACTTTTTTGAAAAAATTAGGATATGCTGGTACGTGTTATAAAATTTAATATAATTTTATTAATATAAAAAACATTAATACAGAAACATGATAATAAAAATGAAATAAAATATTAAAGCACTTTATCTTAATCATTAATTTTCGAAACCTCATTTTCTTCAATATCATCAATATCAATTTCTTCGTTAACAACCTCAAGAAGTCCAACACCTTCAATAGTGTCAAATGAGTCTTTGACAATGTCTCACATTTTGGATTCTTCTTTTGAATAGAGATCTACTTTTCTTGATAAAAGACACAAATTGTTATCATTGATAACCAATTCTTCAACTCATTATTGAGTTATTTTATTCCTTCTCGTAGAGTGCTCAAAAGACTACACACTCCAATTTCTCTCAGCACTAGATGAAGAAGAAGGTTTCACAAAAAGTTTCAAACCAATATTTTGTAGTAAAGTGCATGTGAATTATGAAGTATCGGATACGTATCGAAAATTATGTAAAAATATACAGTAATTAAAAAATACGTATTGAAAATTTTTAAAATATAAAAATAATTAAAAAAAAGTATTCGGTACGTCTTGGAGGGTATCAAAGAGTATTGGAAATTGAATACGTATCGGATACTGGTACGTAACAAGTTTACAAGTATCGATGCTTCTTAGCTGGTCTTGAACAACACTGGTTCTATATAACATTACTCTTTATGGAATCTTGAAATGCTTGTACAAGTTATGCTATTTTGTGTGTTGTCTATACATTTATACTCTGCTGCATCATTGTTGCTTTTGCTGACTAAAAATAATAAATGTGTGCAGCTTGAGGGAGAGGAAGCACAGAGGATTGCCAAACGCCGTCTTGAACGTGAAAGAGGTCGCAGAGACGCTGTTGCGGATATGTCAGAAGACCTATCTGAGGGAGAGAAAGGAGATACAGTTGGTGATATATCTGCTCATGGTGAAAGCAATCGGGGTCGGTTGCCCAGAATTAGTTCGGTTGATACTATTGAGGCTTGGGCTAGTCAACAAAAGGGGAAGAAGATGTACATTGTATTGATCAGGTATGAAGTAAAACTCTATGTTTACCGTGTTGAAAAGGAGTTGGAGCAATATAAACTTGGTATCTGGTGCTATTTTCTTGCATCAATAAGGTGATACTATCCAGAGGTTCTGCATAATGGTTGTTATATAATATTTCACTTTTATAATCTCGTGCATGACTTCTCCAGCTACTGAAGGGATGGTAGAAGTTTGCTTACATGTAGAATTTTCTTAGTTAATGTTTCTATGAGAGAGAGAGAGAACATAGTTGGATGCATTTTGCATTATATGTTACTCATTCTTAATTCTAGCTTCCGTGCAGTCTTCATGGACTCATACGTGGTGAAAACATGGAGCTTGGCCGTGATTCCGATACTGGTGGCCAGGTAGGATTTGGTACCAATGATTTCAAATCTCGTTTGCATCACTAAATTCGTTGTTCTTGTCAATTCATAAATGTTGCTTTATGTTACCGTAAGTAATGTATTGATAGATAATTAATTCTCACTTGATGCCCTAGATAAGGTCATTTTTGCAGACAAAATGACTTCTTATTATTTTTCATTCAGGTGAAATATGTTGTTGAATTGGCAAGGGCTCTAGGTTCAATGCCTGGAGTATACCGTGTTGATTTGCTCACAAGACAAATATCAGCACCAGATGTAAACTGCAGCTATGGTGAACCCACAGAGATGCTGTCTCCTATAAATTTAGAAGGTTTAATGGATGAGATGGGGGAGAGTAGTGGTGCTTATATCATTCGAATTCCTTTTGGACCGAAAGATAAATATATTCCAAAAGAGCTCCTTTGGCCATATATCCCTGAATTTGTTGATGGTGCTCTTGGCCACATAATACAGATGTCCAAGGTTCTCGGCGACCAAATTGGTAATGGGCATCCAGTCTGGCCTGTTGCTATCCACGGGCATTATGCAGATGCAGGTGACTCCGGTGCTCTTTTATCCGGTGCTCTGAATGTGCCTATGCTTTTCACTGGTCATTCTCTGGGTCGAGATAAGCTGGAACAACTTTTAAGACAAAGCAGGTTGTCAAGGGATGAGATAAATTCTACGTACAAAATAATGCGTAGAATAGAGGCGGAAGAGTTAGCCCTTGATGCCTCTGAGATAGTCATAACTAGCACAAGGCAGGAGATAGAGGAGCAGTGGCGTTTGTATGATGGTTTTGATCCGATACTAGAGCGTAAACTGCGTGCTAGAATCAGGCGCAATGTTAGCTGCTATGGAAGGTCCATGCCTCGCATGGTTGTAAGTACCACATCACTAGTTTCGTGGCATATGTTCTATCATCGCTAATGTTTGCAAAACCCTCAGTTCCATTGTAGGAAATACCATTTTCTTTATTATCTGTTACTCAGCCTTTGATAATATTGTGCTGGGTGAAAAAAAATTTAGCTAGCTGATCTCGAAGTTAGGTTTCCTGGTCATGATTTTCCTGAAAAATAATTCGGTGTTTGCAATTTGTTTTGTGCAAATGATTTCTACTTCCTATCTCTTTTAAGTATTACGAGTTGGTGCCTAACAATCAACTTTTGGTAAATGAAGCATTTTTTCCCCAATTCATTTCTGTTAAACTTTTCATATACTCCTGTGTTTCAGATAATTCTGATTGTCTAGAGTGAAGTTGCTATCTTTCATTTCATAGAATTATAGTTTCCATGACTTTCTGTTTTTATGTTTTATTCCTGGTTATGCATGTGACCTCCGTGCGATTTAATTGAGAGCATGAGTACCTGCTTGCAGGTAATTCCACCTGGGATGGAATTTAATCACATTGTTCCCCACGAAGGTGACATTGATGCTGATACAGAAGTGAATGAAGATGGAAAGTCACCAGATCCTCCTATTTGGTCAGAGGTTTGATCGATTTACAACACACTCATTTAGAAACACCCCATGGTTTCAACTTCTGTGCAACATATTGTCCCACAATAATTGATTACTCTTATACCATTGCTAAATTTTAATATGGTATCTAACATTGATATTACAAGCAGATAATGCGGTTCTTCTCAAATCCAAGGAAGCCTATGATACTTGCACTAGCCAGGCCAGATCCAAAGAAAAACCTAACAACCTTGGTTAAAGCATTTGGTGAATGTCGACCATTAAGAGAGCTTTCTAACCTTGTATGTATGAAAATACAACAGTATATGTGTACTTGATACTTACTCTGCATTGAGTGGAGCAATTAAACTAGTCTTGCCATTTAATGTAATTCTTGCCTTCACAATTTGCAGACCTTAATAATGGGCAACCGAGACAATATTGATGAGATGCCAAGTACAAATTCTTCTGTTCTTCTGTCAATCCTTAAGATGATTGATAAGTATGATCTCTATGGTCAAGTGGCATATCCCAAACATCACAGCCAATCTGATGTTCCTGAAATCTACCGCCTAGCAGCAAAGACAAAGGTATTGTCATGTTTCTTTGTAGCTCTGGTGTTTTGGTTCTTCTGGGTATTCATATGTTGATTGATGTCAATTTTGACTGATTCAAAGGGTCTGTACTGGATAATTGAGTGAGCACGCAAGATTTCCTTTCTAATATTTGATTGGTCATCTTAACAGTTTGTATATGAAGTACTCAATTCTGCTAAATGAAGCTTTCTTATTTCTGATGTTCCTAAGTAGGCCGAACTATGCCAAGCATGTTTCAAGATTCTCTAATAATTTTGCTTGGTCAAAATCGTTGTCTTTTGGGCTTGTTAATCTAAATTGCTTGTTAGGAAAGATGATCAGTTCATTTGTGCCCCATTTCATGCCAAGTATTGTACAGAATACAATGGCACTGCTTGAGGAGCAGTTTTTGTCTTGTCATTGGGTGACTACATGGAAGATAAATTTCACAGAATCTATAATTTTACAAAATTATCAACATGTGATCTTTTTATTTATGTCTTGTTTCATTGTCAAGTGCGAGACTTAATTTAAAGCTTCTTTAGAATGAGTCTTAGTTACCTTTTCTCCCTTGTTAAAATCATTCATTTTTGAATGAATCCTTGAAGAAAAAGGTGGGGGTCTGATTTTCCATAAATATATCCAGAAAAACCAATCAACCAGTTGAAGCATCTGGTTCACCGGTTTCATTCCAGTCTTTTGGCATCCAGTTTTAAGCTATAAATGGACTGGTTTTTGAACCCATTCCGGTTTTTCTGATTGAATTAGCTGTCTTGTTTTGATAATGCTAGTTAAAACCATTGTACAGCTATTTTGAGCACTTCCAGACGCTCCAGCAATGAGATTTTAAGTTGGAGTTGGAATGGGATTCAATTCTCTGGCGTTGTTGCTCATTTCTGATGTTTGCTTGTTTAATATAATCATTTGATGCAAAATGTAGAAGTCGTTGATCAGTGAATCAAAGCTGAAAATTGGAGTTTGGTGGATGTGGTGAGTTAAATTCAGTTTGGGTTTTAAAGTGTGGGCGGCTTGTGCAATTTTGTTAGGATGGAAAAACCTTAGCAGGTTGATGAATTTTGTGGATGACATGGCTTAATCTCGTTAATATTTGGGTTTGACACACTATAATATACCATATTCTTTAGTCCTTGTGAAAAAGGTATCTTCCCAACATTCTATCCAAATGCCTTCCGTCTGCCAAATTTAGAACAATAAACTGTAGTTTCAAATCAGTTTTGAAGACATTAAAATTAGGGGTTCGGTTCGGTTATGAAGAGAACCGAATCGACTCAAAATTTTTCTGGTATTTAATAAATGGAACCGTCGGGGCCAAATATAAATATGGAACCGTTCGGGTTCGGTTCCATTTGGTTCGATTCGGTTCGGTTCAGTACCATAATTAAATTTTTTAACATTTACAACAACACTACATAAATATAACTAATGATATGTTCATTCGTAACTATTACAAATTAACGTAGCCCAATTTAAAAATATGTTCCATTTGGTTCGATTCGGTTCGGTTCAGTACCATAATTAAATTTTTTAACATTTACAACAACACTACATAAATACAACTAATGATATTTTCATTCGTAACTTTTACAAATTAACGTAGTCCAATTTAAAAACATATAAATAACAAGTTGTCGAATAAGATTAATTTAATGTATACAAATACCAAAAAGTAGATACTAATAATAAAATATCGGTGATCCATATCAATAATTCATTTGCTTTAAGCAGTCTACATAAAGAAAATGAAATATAAATTAAAAGTTAAAAAAATAAAGTAATTTAATTAATTCAATATAAAAAATTAAAAAAATTATTTAGATTCGATTCTTATTCGGTTCTTGGTTTAGAACCGACAACCGACTCAAACTCATCGGTTCTCGATTTAGATACCCGTTCGGGTATTTAATTTATGAAGAACAGCTCGGTTCGGTCCGGTCCGGTTTGGTTTGGGTGTTTTGTCTAATTAAAATGCAGAAATGGAAGACTGTTAAAAATATCTGAAACAATTCCTAGCCTTTCTTTGAACATAAGGTTAGAATGTAACTTGAATATTCTACAGGAACAGTGCAAACCACTGGGTCTCATTTTCAAAATGGTCCTCTGCTGACTTAGTTGTGGAAAAAGTGGGATGCTTGTTACAAAACATGAGAAGTCCCATCAAACATGCATCAAGATGAAGGCCCGTTAAGATGAGTTGGTCTTCAAATTGACTCAATAACAGTCTGAGTTTAAATCTTGAGGCAAAGCCCAACCAGAAAAATGGGAGCATGGACTTTTGTTTAATTTTCTTGGGGACTTGGAGCATAATAATTCATGTTAACTGAAACTTACATTGAATTGCATGTTAATATTTCAGTTCATATATGTGGGTTAATATTCCATGTGTGTGAACAGTTTCACCATCTCCCACATACCCTTTGCTTAGAGGAATTTGTTTTAAAATACTACTTCTGGTGAAACTTATTGGGCATAAATTGATTTTTTTCGACAGGGTGTTTTCATCAATCCAGCTTTCATCGAGCCTTTTGGGCTTACTCTAATTGAGGTACACATTTAGTTTATATGCATGTTTAGCTTTGACCGTACTATTTTGTTCAGATAACAAGTGTAATTTCTTTTCCATTAAACAGGCTGCAGCATATGGTTTACCAATTGTTGCCACAAAAAATGGTGGTCCTGTTGACATACACAGGGTATTTTCTACTCTTTTTTCTAATATATATTGAGTAATACGGATTTTATTGTTACTATTTGTCTCCTGAAACTTACATGTCTCAACACTGATTTTTAATTTTTGTTGCAGGTTCTGGACAATGGTCTCCTTGTGGATCCCCACGATCAGCAGTCCATTGCTGATGCTCTTTTGAAGCTGGTTGCGGACAAGCATCTCTGGGCAAAGTGCAGAGCGAATGGACTGAAAAATATTCACCTTTTCTCCTGGCCAGAACACTGTAAAACATACCTATCTAAAATAGCAGGTTGCAAACCAAGGCAACCACGTTGGTTAAGAAACGATGATGATGATGAAAATTCCGAATCAGATTCACCCAGTGATTCCTTGAGAGATATACAGGACATATCTTTGAACTTAAAGTTTTCACTCGATGGAGATAAAAATGAGAGCCAAGAAAATGTTGATGAGTCTTTAGACCCTGTAGATCGTAAAAGTAAGCTAGAAAATGATGTTTTGACGTGGTCTAGGGGTGTTCTGAAGAGTGCACAGAAATCTGGATCCACTGATAAAGGAGACCAGAATTCTGCTGCTGGTAAGTTCCCATCGTTGAGGAGGAGGAAACATATTTTCATGATTGCTGTGGATTCTGACACAAGTACAGATCTTTCTGAAAGTGTTCGTAAGATTTTTGAGGCTGTAGAGAAGGAAAGGACTGAAGGCTCAATTGGATTTATATTAGCGACA
Organism: Fraxinus ornus; assembly: GCA_903798235.1. Taxonomy (NCBI): domain Eukaryota; kingdom Viridiplantae; phylum Streptophyta; class Magnoliopsida; order Lamiales; family Oleaceae; genus Fraxinus; species Fraxinus ornus. The sequence goes on along the minus strand of CAIGRF010361929.1, from coordinate 35,500 downwards.
TCCTTCAACATTACAGAATTACGTTCTTTTCTGCGTTCAGAGGGCTTGAACCCTACCGATTTTGATGCATTTATTTGCAATAGTGGTGGCGATCTTTATTATTCATCTCTTCATTCAGAAGATAACCCTTTTGTAGTGGACCTGTATTATCATTCACAAATTGAGTACCGCTGGGGTGGTGAAGGTTTGAGGAAGACTTTGGTGAGATGGGCATCTTCTATAACAGATAAGAAGGGAGAAAAAGAAGATCACCTTGTTGTTGAAGATGAAGAGACTTCAGCTGACTACTGCTATTCTTTCAAAGTTCGGAAGCCTGGAGTGGTAAATCTATTTCTTTCATACCCTTCTTTTTATGATCTTTATGGGTTTCGAGCATTTCTTGGTGCCAAGTTGAGACTATAATGCAGTTCTTGGTGTCTCATTAGTTGTACCATGGTCTACTTGGATTGTGATGGCTAATCCTATTTCACTTGACAATGTTGTTTTTTTGCAGGTTCCCCCTGTTAAGGAAATAAGAAAGATAATGAGAATTCAGGCACTACGTTGTCATGTTATTTATTGTCAAAATGGAAGTAAGATTAATGTAATTCCAGTACTGGCATCTCGATCCCAAGCACTAAGGTAAAATTTCTACTGGTAGTTTGAGTATTTATCTGTTCTTTTCCATGTCATATTTTTTTGAACTTACATGACTCCAAAAAGTTTGACACCAATAATAGGGCTCTAGTTTGAAGATTGTATCAGTTCTCAAAAGAAAATAATCTGTCTTCCTTCCCTCTCACCCTTCTACCCCACTTCCTGCAGCAGAATAGGTTGTCCATTAATTCCTAAAAAATAATCTTATATTCTCAAAATTTTAGCTTTTCCTACAAATGCTGCCTCGCCTCCACTAGAAGATAGTAAAAGATGGATGACAACTAAGAACCGCCATCAATTTTATGTGCATTACAACCATAGGCTATCAACGTTTTGAAGTTCTATCGTTTGATGCAAAGTCAAAGAAGCATTCGGATTATATTGCAGTCTCTTTAGAATTGAATAATATATCGTGTCTTTTTCTGAATCATTTACTGCTGGTTGAGTTGTATAGAGATAGTTTTGTATCAGAATTAGCGTACCTCGTAAATTACTAAAAAGGTTCTCATTGCATTTGTTACAAATGGACTCTTGTGCTTTGATCCCAATGATCATCTTTACCTGATCATCTTTACCTATGGGACACAAGGCATACATTTATGATGCCATTTTGTATATCTTGTGGATCTTATGTTAGCTGGTTTTAACGCGTAAACCTCGGTCTCTAGGTATTTATATCTTCGTTGGGGTATGGACTTATCAAAGGTGGTGGTTTTCGTTGGGGAAAGTGGAGATACTGACTATGAAGGACTGCTTGGTGGTATTCACAAGTCTGTAGTATTGAAAGGAGTTTGCATCAGTGCAAACAACCAAGTCCATGCTAACAGAAGCTACCCCCTTACAGACGTCATATCGCTTGACAGTCCCAATGTTGTTCGGACGACTGAAGAATGTAGCAGTGCTGATCTACGGGCCTCCTTGGACGAGCTCGGGGTCCTAAAGGGCTTATAATACCTACTTAACTGCTCTATGTAAGTTTTCAGCCTAAAATAAAATCTTGAATTATTATGGGTCTGTTCCCATTGTTACATTGTGAAAGCTTTATATAATTTCAAGATTGATTCGAAATCTTTGTGAACGTCATTATTCTTTTATTGCTCTTTTTGGAGGAAAATATGCACAGCTGAAACATTTCTTTTCCAATTACTGATTCTTTCTTGTATTTAGAAATAAGGAGATGAAATTCAATAATAAATCATTAGCTCAGTGCAAATAAACTGTTACACCATCTCGTGGATTCGTTCGCTTGCAGAATCAAAGGATGAAGTCTCTCTCTCTGACCACTTCACTCCTTTTACGGTCTGATGGGCTTGGAAATGGTCGTTGAACAAACTCTCATACCCTCATCCCAAGACCATCCTCTCTCGTGCTATCTCCCAGCTCTGCCTCCATTATTGTCCTCATGCCCTTGTAACCTCTGGTAATGAAAAATTTACTGTCAACCAAATTAATTTAAGTTTGGAAAAAAAGTAGCTTTCTTATAAGAAGTTGGTGGACTTGCAAATTGTAGGGATCACAATAAATGCAATTATAGGTCCCGCAGTTTATAAGTCAAATAAGTTCGGAATTTTCAACTTATTTGTCTTATAAGCTGCGAGAATTACAATTGCGCGTCCCTACAAATTTCAAGTCCACCATCTGCTTATAGTAAAGCTCCTTTTTTGCATTAATTGGCTAGACAATAAATTTTTCATTACCAGAGGTGACGACGAACTTGAGCACAGCAATGGAGGCAGAGTTGATGGAGCTAGCACGAGGAAGGACGGTCTTTGGTCGAGGATTGGTTTGATGACCATTTTCCGAGGGCATCTGTTGGAGATAGGAGCGATGTCAGGGACACACAATTGCGTGGATTTTTCTCCACAGTGATTTCTCTAGCTTATGATAAAATTATCTTTTTTGCGAAACACGCCAGTAACTTGCATTTGAACAAAGAACTGGTCCTTTAACAAAGGCTTCTGTTCAGCCATGGAGGGCAGTTGTCCTCTGCATCAAGCCCTCTGGCAACCATTAAAAAAACATAAGTTGAGTCAAGGAAACATAGGACAAACCAAATCATAATCTAGGGAATATAACCTACCAATATCAGTACCAATGTTATGGCAGATTTTTTATTGTCAGATGTTACAGAGGACTGATTCAACGTCAATGATAGGTTGATGCAGTGGATGAATCTAAATAAGCACGGACGATCGTCCAATATGAGGGGAAATTATTTTTTGGTGGAGCCAGCACGAGCGGCCGGATGGGCTCGTCGGGTGCTGGCTCTACCCCTGGTGTCACGCAGTGTGAATGCTTAGCTCCCCACTCGGCACGGCAAGCACGCTAACAGCTAGACATGAGGCCTATCTTACCATTGGTGCACTAATGATATATGATCATATGCAGGTATTTTCCCTTAACATCCTACTCATAGCATGCATGAATGCCAGTTGTTCGGGCTTGCCGGCCAGAGAATGAGGTGAGGGCATCCTTGAGGCGTTGAACCTCGGGGGCCAAACCTGCGACCCGTGACACTTGGTATCAGAGCGGGACCGCTCGAGCATGGGGCATTGTTTTGTGACAGTGTCGTGTGTTCTTGCGGCGAAAAGATTTTGGGCCACGGGTCGTGTCGGCAAGCTAGCGGGACACGACGAAGGAAGCTGTGGGGAAGACGGATGGAAAGGGCAGCGTTGCGCAGTTGCCAAGGTGCCTTTCAGAGGGTTTTCGAGGAGCGCATCGTGCAGGGCACAATTCGACATGCGCAGAGGCGCTGCGGCATGGAGACCGTCCATCCGAGGAACCAATGCTCGTCGGGGCGGAGGGTGAAGGTTGGTGTCGAAGGCGGTAAGTATGAGTTACTGCAGGTTTGGAGGCCTGTCCACGCGGAGTGGTGCTGCTGTTATCCTTGCAACGAGACGGATGCGTGTGGATGCGAAACTCTTTTGTCGCTTCGAGGACGTAAGCGAATTCGAGTGGGGGAGGGTGTCACGAGGTGTGAATGCTTAGCTCCCCACTCGGCACGGCAAGCACGCTAACAGCTAGGCATCGGCCTATCTTACCATTGGTGCACTAATGATATATGATCATATGCAGGTATTTTCCCTTAACATCCTACTCATAGCATGCATGTATGCCAGTTGTTCGGGCTTGCCGGCCAGAGAATGAGGTGATGGCATCCTCGAGGCGTTGAACCTCGGGGGCAAACCTGCGATTCGTGAAACCTGGGTAGATGGAGATAGCACGAGGAAATTGTTCGAGAGTTGAGGAATGAAGATGGGTCGAAATAGGAGGGTTGGAGGACCATTCAGGCCATGAAATTGTTTAAGATAGAATCCATACGTAGATTTTGGAAATGAATGAAACTCGGTTACGTCCTTGAAAACTCTGAGAACATTTCCTCAATAAGAACATGGCATGTAGGATGCTTCCAGTGAAAACCTTATGGTCGTAGCAGGGAAAGTAAATGTAAGAGAGGGTGCTTGTGTTTCTTGAATGGATATCGCCATTCTTTATATAGGTGTTTTTCATGGTTATACATGATAACGGGTGTAAGTCACGTGACCTAAAACCGCGGCGTTCCTAGGGTTTACTTTGTACCAGTCACCGCTGATTTTCTTCTCTTTTATGTGGTTGAAATCGATGGTTTTCTTGTTGGGTCGATTCTTGCTTATTGTGTTGATTTTATGGAATAACGTAAGATCTGTCGACGATTAATATTTGATATCTAACGAGAGTAGTGGGGCCTCAAATCCCATTTGCTATCTAGGTTTACCTTGTGAATACCATTGTCCGTTGATTTCTTCTCCCATCGATGAGCTGAAATCGATGATTTTTTTGTTGGGCCGAGTCTTGCTTACTTTGTTGATCCAATGAAATACCTCAAGTTTTGCTTGGGATTTAACATTAGGGTCGTTTGATTGCAAATGTGGAAAATGGGTGGAAAGAAAATGTTTTACAGGGAATTGATTTACCTAAAAATTGTTTTATTGGAAATTGTAATTAATTGTGTTTGATTGGTATAATTTTTCATGGAAAATGTTAAAAGTTTGGTGTTCGTTCGACTTTGTTTTTTATGAAAATTCTCCATTAAAGTGATAATTTTTTCTACCATTGGGTCTAGAATTTGTTCCAATTGCCAAAAAAAAAAATTGAAAAAAAATTATCATACCAAATATCATTCGTTTGGCTTTGTTTTGCATGGAATTTGTCAATAAAAGTGATAAATTTTTTTACCATTGTGTCTAGAATTTTTCCCAATTGCCAAAAAAAAAAAAAAAACTTGTAAATGAAAACCCACCTAAAATGTGGAAAAACACTTTCCCCAAATTCATGGAAAATGTGAACGTGTGGTTGTAAGAGGGAAAAAAATTTCCATAAAAAATTTGTACCATCAAAAAAGCCAAAAACTAGAAAATGGAGAAAATTTCCTACTTCCATGAAAAATGAGGGTTATCAAACGGACCCTTAGTGGAAATTGGCCTCGTTGCCTTTTTTGTTAATAAAATTAAAAAATATCGCATTTCTTAAGATAAGAGAAAAATACCCTACCAAATCTCAAAATCCCCCCAAATTTGTAATTTCCCTAATAAGCTCAAACACCTTTATAAAATTTGCAATTTTCCGGGACTAGTAAAGCAGTGAAAATTTGAATTGAATTTGTTGGTTAGAATTTCAAAACCTAGTGCAGATTTCAAAAATAAATTGTGGCAAAGAAGAAGTATTTTCTGATAAAATCGATCGTGTTTACATTTTCAAAATTTTTCCTTTTCGGTGTATTAACCAATTGAAAAATGCCAAGTGTACATAATATATGTACATAAGCGTGTACATAACCCTGACATGGGGTGGAGTCCACAAAAATGCGGGCCCCACCCCATGTGAGTGTTATGTAACACTCTATGTACATATATTATGTACCTCAAGCACTTCTCTAATTAATTTTCTCCTCTTTATTTTGCCACGTGTGGAATAAGGTGGACTGGCCCTACGAGTTATTAGACAATTGGGCCTCTCCAGTAGCCCAAGTTGTTCCCGTTACTCGCAATCCTTTGGTCCCATGTAGCATCCTTGACCACCTCATGTACTTGTTTGTATAGGCTTGAAATGAGATGATGTCAGGTACAAAGAAGTGCCCTCCTACACCTTATATTGCAAATATCGTTGGGGGATAAAATGATAAGGTAATTTTTTAGGGTAATTATATTTAAATTACGGCTACAAAAATTGGACAGAGTAATGACAAATAAATTAGTAATAAAACACGAAAGGAAAAACACCAATGAATAGGACAAAGTAACACCAAGAGAAATGAATGTAAAATTGAGGCAAGAGTTGAACTTTGTCCTTAAGTCGATTTTGTCCCGTAACTATGCTTACAGATGATGACAAACAACTCTCAAGGTACAACGACGGTCTTTTTGTATTTGTAACACTCCAAAACACAAAAATAACAAACAAAAATATAGGTTATGCTATGAATGCATATCATTGGGTTGATGTAATTGACGTTTCAAGGGTTTTATTTATAGATGTAGAAATGTTGTGAGTGAAGAGACAAGCTTTTCAGCCAATTTTCCTCTTTTTCTTTTCCAACTTTGGACCGCAATTTCTCATTTATCCGATATCTTATTTGTCATTCCAAATATACCACGACGATTTATCCGATGAGAAGAACAAGTTAGTCTATTTATTTCCATAATTTGACTATCAGATCAAATCCGAATATTTGGTCAAAATTGAAATGAAAATCAATTTTCTATGATTTTATACTTGACCAATTTCAACATAAGGTTCTTAACCTTTGCCGTTGTCACATATATGTTTTTATCCTTTTTTTTTTCATTTGAATTCTCATTCTTAACCTTCAATTAATTAGCACATCTTGTCCCTAGCAATGTTTCTGTTCAATATTTTGTTTGCATGCTCTGAAATGATGAAAAAATATTGTCGAACTTTTATTTTGTTGTGTTTTATTTATTGCTTACTTAAAAACATGCATGAGGGCAAATAAATTCTTTTAAGCCTCTAACGTTTTGTTTTTTTTTTTTTCCTAAGAAACTGCCATTAGGGATCAGATATATTAATTAATGGAAGGTTGAAGGCAAATATTTTAGGAAAAAAGTAAAAGACATAAGCTTAACAATGACTAAAGTTTAAAGAGAACTTCATTGCAATTAAAATGGGGTTAATTTCACAAATGGTCACTGAAGTTACCTGAAAATTTTAAAACGGTCACTGAAGTTTCAAAGTTTCAGAAACGGTTACTGAAGTTTGAAATTTCTTTCACAAACGGTCACTGAATTTTCAGATTTTTTGGGCAAGTTTGAGGCAATTTTTCGGCAACTTCCGACCACCAAAACCGTCGATTTCGGATACCGTTGGAAAGCCCACNTTGTGAAAATTTGCCTTAGTGTTTTGTTATAGAAGTACCCATAAATTTGATCATACAGTGAAAAAATGGTGAAAAAAACCCATTAGATGCACATTGGACTATTGTACAAACAATTTACATTGAACCTCCGTTTGGTACCGACTAAAATTCAATTAAAATTGAAAATATGGCCGTTATTGGGTCCCGCTCATCTAATAAAAGTCTTCAATAACGGCTAGTTTTCAATTTTAATCCGATTTTAATCTCTACCAAACGGGCTCTGAAGAAAATGATAAAAATGAAGAGAGGACACAAATTTCTCATGATCTTTTGAAACTTCCCACAAATAAGTTTCATGCTAACATAAAGAAGTCCTTGATTAAATTTCTTCATCCAAAACCGTCCATTTCCCTCACATAAAGAGGGATGGCAATTTGCTCAGAAAAATCCATGCCTCATCATGTCCTACACCGAATGGGGCAGGAATTAATCGCCTCGAGCCTATGGTGTACACCGACCATCTCGTCCCTTTTTGTCGACAATGCGCTCCCTACCTTAGTAGATTGAATATTACCTCTAGCGCTATTACTTTGAATAAATTAAAGTGCTCAATACTTAGACTCTAGCGCCAATCAAGTAACTTCAATTATGGCCCGATGTATAATCCCATTCACACAGTCATTATATTTTTCCATGCAAAAAATATTCCAACCACCTTTTCACTGTCGAAGTAAATAGGATTAGCATATTCTCATCAATTAAACACGACCAAATTATCAGATTTTAACTGGGCGGCTGTGGGACTGCCCCGCCACCGTCCCAATTAAATACTTAATTTGAAAACTCAAAATTTGTTTAAAAACACTGTAGCCAAACTATGCCCAAACGAGGTGAAAGTTACCCTAAAGTTTCTCAACCGATCTGTAGCATGGAATCATCTCCAAAGATCTCGGTCAGAATAGGCATATGCCAAACGTGAATACCCCCCTAGATGCCATGGGCAACATACCTGATAGGAAAACTCAATCTTGAGTTAAATGCACACCGACGCAATTCTCAGAATTAAAAACCTTTGCACAATTCGCTTCGGATCTCAATAAAACTACTCAAAATCAATTGACAAGTGGTCCACGTTTACGTGAATTGGTTAAACAATCCCAGTTAGCTCCTCTCACGATAGAAGAACAGATAGCTTGATCTAATAATTATCATATAATTGATAAAAATTATTTTTTAACTTGTGAGTCTAGAAATGTATCTATCAAGCCGATTACCCAAACCCATTAACGCAATTCTAAATTCCTTAAAAAAATTTAAAAATATAAATGGGCCCACCTTAAGCATAAGCAATAAAGCAATTTATTATGCTAAATATCAGTTCACCCACCTCAAAATTGACAGTGTTGGAACATAACCACCCAAAATTGTTGACAAACATGGTCCCTTAAAAGGCTGTCCCTTAAAAAGGCTTATTATATAATATAACTCCTATATGCACAAGCAACATCCAGAGTAAACAGAGTTACGATGCGTCCTATGATATCAACTTGTTCCCTTTGTCTAGTCCACGTCTCCTTCACACATAATTGAAAGATGGCGCAAGGAAAAAAAAACTTCCGAAGTACAAAAGCACGAACCTATGTATGTATTGACATCCTAATAGCATGTACACCTTGCTATTACAGCAGAGAGGCTTCTAAAAATCACGCTGAGTTAAGAAGGCCTCCACCCTCGAAAATTACCAGGAACAGAGGGATGTTTGGATTCGAATGAACCTGATAGTGGCTGCAAAGCTGGAATAAAAGTAAACCCTGTTGAAGGCCTTAGCCTTGGACCATTTTGGAAAGGCATCGGTGGTGGCACTCTCAAATTTGGAGGTTGGCGATGAAATGGTGGAAATCCCTGGAGTGAATAATCTGGACGAGGAGGCACTGAACATTGACGAGGCAGAGGGCCCGAAGGGAGCTTTGGAGGTACGGAACCAGAAGGGTGCTGAGGTGGAACTCTGGAAGTTGAGTTAAAAGATGCAGTGTGCAGCATGGCTGATGGCTTGTTTGCTTCCGCTGAGGATTGAATCTGAGGCTTGGGTGGAAGCCATTCAGGCATGTCGTCATCATCATCATCACAGAAAAGCTTTTTCTTGTTCATTTTGTCAAAAGAACTTTTGTGTGTGGCAAGCGAAACAGAGTTTTTAGATTGTACCACTAACCCGTCTGAAAGCTGAATTCCTTTGGGATGGAGTGTCATCCCAACTGAAGCTAGAGGAATTTCACAGGTTTTGAAGTCAAATTCAGGAAGATCATCATCATCTCCAACGGGCATGTTCGGTTTGATTGCTGTACATGGGAAAGGAATAACAGGTTTATTGAGTTCTGAACTTGTTTTAGATTGTTCCATCTTGGGATGTTGTGCCCAATAAGTTTTTGTTTCCTGTAACTGCTGCTCAAAGCCTTTTGACGTGCTGGAAAATCCAGATTTTTGTTCCCCAGCTGAAATAGAAACCATTGTTTGAACTGAAGCAGTTGGCAAGAACTCAAAGGAAGAGGACATTTTACTAACTTCAATTTTTTTGTTCTCATCAACATTTACAATTCCGAGAGCTGAGGAACAATTGACCGATGTATGTGACAGAGAAGATGAACCTCTCTCTACTACCGATTGACAAGAGCTGTCTGATGGGGCTTTCAGAATCTGATCAGACAAGGAATCATTATTCTCAGATTTTTTCTCAACAGAACCTGAAGTCTCGGATTTTTTCTCAACAGCCCCTGAAGTTGCAGACTTTTTCTCACCGGTACCTGAAATCATTTGATTTTTCCGCCAGACTATACAACCGAGAAATAGTTCTGATTTGTCTTCACCAGCGGCCAAACCCTTGAAGAAACCGTATTTTGCAAGAATTGTGATAATTTTATCACTCGGTGGACAGAGGTAAATATCAACACCTGGTGAGAGTTTTGCAAATCCGACCCTCTCGCCTTTCCTGTATCCTTTTGCAATCTGATAATATTGAAATAGACATGAGTGATAAAAGCAGTTCAAACGATTTACTCCTATTTTTTATTTTTCCCCCATAGTGAAGGTATAAAGTTGCAAATCTAATGAATACTAATTGATGCTCACCTCCTTCATGCCCTTGAGACCTCTTTCAGCTGATCCCTTTTTCCAACACAGGGAAGTCACCTAAATATAAAAGCATTATCAACTTCAAATCTTAGAACAACTCCAAATATGTGAACCACAAAATGGTTATTCTAAAATAATATTGTCAATATAGGGTCAAAATGAGCTTTAGAGTATAACTGATAGTGACTGTGCCAGTAAATATTAATAGTCCAAAGTCTACTGTAGGTTATCCCAATTCTCGCTAAAACTAAGCTTCAATTAGAAAATACTTCCAAGAATTCCTATATGCTTCAATCACAAAAAACTTGCAATGAAAATTCCTTTCAACTCCTAAGTGCTTTTCAAATAATGCATTACTATAAGTATTTCCAGGAATTTCAAGTATGCAACAAAATAATTAGCCAAGTGTAAGGAGAAAACACATTCAGAAGTAGCTTCAAGCGATGTAAGCTTGCAGAATGAATAATCTAATGCAACCATTAACCTCTCTCATAAGGTGCAAGTGATAAAGATTGAATTCAGTTGTATGCCATCACAAGATCAATATTCTATGCTGTCGGTTAGCCAACCTCACAAAATAGTACAAATTCCTATGTTCTCATCTCATCTAACCTAAAGTTGGATGAGCAACAGCAAAACAATGGCTATGAGAATCAAACACGATCAAGAAAGTGATTAAAAGTTAAATCCAATACTCACAAAGCCCAAAGTCAAATAACACGATCACTACTGATAAACTTGACCACTTGCAATTTTACAAGTGGAAAAGCTCTCTGTATTTGGTAACACAACATACAAATTGACTGCGCATTTCAACTAGAAGTAGAATTGTTCTGTGGATAATTCTAGATGTACATATTTTTTTGTACATAGAGGGGTACATAACACTCACACCTAGCAAAACCCTTGTTCTGTACACAAAAGTTAAGCTTATGATCAATTTCCAATAGTCAATAATGTCTGAGTAATTCTCCTTCCTAAATTCCAGACCTGCTCAATTTAGCTATTAGGGAAGGCAGAATATGGTGCCACATAATTTTCTCTTCCAAAAATGAATCTGCTTAGCTACCCTACTTCCCAAACCTTAATGAGCACCGCACAGGGTTTTAATCTCATCTCCAAAACCCTTCAAATTTATTTTAGCTGGCAAATGATTTTGCTTATGATTCTTTAAGAAAACTAATGCTTACATTAATATGAATCCTAAATAAGAAACATGAAACACAAAATCGAAAGACAACAAACATTAGTTCATAATTTCTTAACACGCATTTGCATTCTGTTCTATAAACTTTTAATCAAAATTACAACAATAAGAATAGTTTAACTCACTTGAACAAACGATGGTGCATTTGCTTCAAGATAGCATATCATCTATGTTGTTAAGTTGTCTGAGGCTTACCCATCGAGTTCCACCTCACGTGAGGCTTTCAGTAAATGCCTCAAAGCATAAGCCTCAAGGTAGTAGTTGAGGTATGTGTTTGTCTTCCCTTTTTTTTTTTTCTGAGATTTTTATCATTGGCCTTTGTTTTTTAGCTAATTTTTATAACTTAACGCTTTACAGATTTTTCATTTTCCTTTCTCTTCCTTCGCGCGGAGGATGATGAAAAAGAATGAGAAGAAACTTTTAGTAATGAATAATTCCAAAATCAAATATGCTCACCAATCTCTTATAGATCCCATTAGTAGTAATGTTACAGAAGACTTCTAGTAATGGATCACAATTTTGTTACATAATTACTAATTTGATAACTTAGTATTTGCTACCTTATTGATCTGCTTTATATTTGTTTGCAAGTTAAACTTGTAAATTTCGTTAATTTGGATTTTTTCAAGATGATTTATGGTTTTAATTTGAGCTACCATTTATATTCTTAATTTCTTTTAAATTATTGATTTGAACCTTACGCCTCAAAATGACACAAGGCTTACGGCTCAAACTAAAAAATTTCGCTAAGTTCTCATAATTAAAATTGTTGGATGTGGGGAGCTTAATGTATTGAGAAATTGGCATATATATTAGGTTGCCATGGTAAATTCCTCCATAGAAAAGGGTAACAAGGCAAACCACCATTCTGTGTTTCATGGTAAAAAGGAAACAAAGAGAGGCGCAAGTCTAAAACATATTGTAATTCTCTTCTTCGTTATAGTACAATTTTGTAGTGGCACCAGATGCACGTAGCTCTTTCATTGAGAGTAAAGCACCTTAAATCGTGTGTTTTTCTTTCTTTCATTTTTTCCATTTCATGTTGTTAATTGCTCTCAGTAGTACAGATTATTCATTTGAGCCATAACAAGAATTTATATGGAGTTGTTCAATGTCTTGCAATTTTAAGTGTCATTTCTGAGGTTTAGAAAGTCATAATTTAGTTTGGTAGTGTGTCTAACTTGGTCAGATGGCAGAACTATCTTTAAGAAATATTATCAAATCTTTTGGTTACAGATTATTTTTCTCAAAAAACAACTCCAACCGTGATTGCATTATCAGTTTTTGCCTACTTCAGTATCACAGTATTTCTTTTGTTGATTTAGCAATGTAAACTTCTACTTCATGTTCTGGAATATAATGTGAAGTTGTTTCTGTCCATGTATTGAAACATAATGTATGTTCTGGATTGATCAGTTGATAAGGAGCTATACTGTGTGTTATTTGTACATTTGATGAACCATTGGTAAGAAAGTTACATTCCCTCAGAAAATGTTCAATTTATGTTGTTACCCTGTGCCATCCACCCATGACTTTTGAGGACACCTCATCCGACTTTACAAATAAAACCCAGGCATTGGATTCCATTGTTGTCATTTTATGTGTGGTTACAATTATCTTTGCTCCTAATGCGCCAACAACATACCTCCTAGTAAACTATTATCTAACAAGTATAATCTTACAAGAATAAAGTATGGTGCGAATCAAGCATCCATAAAGTCTTTGCCTCAAGGAGGATTCCAAAATATCCCTCCATTTTCCGGGAATGGAAAAGTTTGGATTTTCAATTTTTCAAAATATTTCTTATAACAGTTGTTCTCCTTTATTTGGTTAAAAAAAACAATAAAACCTACATATTTCGAGAGAAGACTAGATAGATCTTGTTTACACTATCTCAACTTCATATAATTCTCGAGTTGTTCGTGTAATATTTTTAATTAGAAATTCTTGTGAACCTTGGGAATTTCCATCATGAAAAATGTCATTAGATCTTTTTGAGTAAATGGTCGATTCTCTAAGCCCTTTTGAGCTACCATAGCAAGTCTTTATTTCATAAAGATTGAATAATTTGGTAAAAAAAAAAAAAACTAGAGCATTGATCCACTATGAAGCTCTTTCGCATTTCATTTGGGTTTTTAATCTTGTTAGTTCATTTATCGAAGGTGGTTGGACTTGTAATAAGTTTATGCTGAATACTGATGGCTTGTTTGGGGGTAGACCGGACTGTATAGGTTTCAACAATATTAAAGAAAAAAAAATTAAATATTGTTATTTTAAGGTTTAATCGTGTCCAATACTACATACAAAACGTAACCTCGTGAATTAAAATGCATTGGAGAATCATTACTGTATCTTCTGCCACATTTCAGTTGTTAGGTGTGCAACAGTAGAGGCACGCTTGCCTTAAAATATTGCCTTGTCAAAGAAGCCGAAAATGTCCCAAAATGATGAATTTATCCCGAGTATAATAGTTGTAACTAGTTCACAGTATTTCAAATGTTATAGAATCCTATGTGCATGTATATTTGACCAATTTCTGTAACTCAAGAATCCCACTTGTATAGTAGGCATCTCTTGTCAACATGGGAGTAAAAAACTTGTATCAAGTCGGCTAATGCTAAATTTGTAGCCTAGTCATCCGATCCGAGTTCTTCCACCTAGTATAAGAGCTACCCCAACTGAGTCATCCACTTGTAGGACTTGAAATATTGCGGATCATGGACCAAAGGTTACATGCAATACAACAGTATCAAAACACAAGCCTGGTTCTCAATATATTTAGGGTCTACAGTGGAACATCCAAAGCAACTAGATTTTTAGCAACAACAATTAACAAATTAGGGATAACTGCCCAGCCGATTCACTTTGCACGCAAAAAAAGCACAGAATTTTGCAACCCACTTCTCCGGCAATTGTGAATTGTGATTCATATTAGTGAAAAATGGAATGGGGAATTGTTTGTATACATGTTCATATAGGTGCACTAGTTAGCTTGGTCTGTTCATATTAGAAGGTTTGTCCATTTAAGGTTAACTGCCTAGCATTTGAAACTGATTCTCCGCAATTATTAGATCCTGAATCAGTGGGAGAATATGGCTTACAAGTTCCTCTATGAATGCACTAGTCTAGTTATTGTGTACTGACAAAAAAGAAGCACGAGCTATGCGGTTAAATGCATGCTTGATATGCAGCATTCAACTTAACTGGACAATGAAGTATACAAGACTAATTTTTTTTATCATTTTTATATCTTTGATATTTATCCAGTCCAGCTTACCAAACAAGCCATCAATGCATAAACTCGCAGGGTTTGTACTCACGGAAACCTAAATTCCACCAAGGGTGACTACATTGTCTTGCATACAACTGCCGACATGGGTTCACTTAATAACTTCAGCTAGTCATTACAAACCAAAGTAATTAACAACTTAGTTTGATAGATCCGTGTTTTGACCTCCTCTCCAACAAGCTTGGAAATTTATTTATTTAAGGAATGGGGTTCCTAGATCATCTCGAAATGGTAAAAATAGAGAAATGTATTCCTAATCTAATCCAAAATCTCAGTCACGCGTTTAGAAATAAGAATCAGATAATAGAAGAAAACCTCAAAGAGATAAGCCTTCATTCTCCTTGTAGAATATTAAGACGACTACATTATTTTTGAAATGACAACTATAGTTCAAACATTTAAGTTTTCCGTTGCATATTCCTAGATTTCATGTCTTATAATTTATTCAGTTGCCTAACTTGATTACAGAGTCACAAATATAAATTTTACTGATCAAGCCTATAAAAAACAATGGGATAAAGAATTAAACTAAGTGATAGAAAACGAAAAAGTCGAAAACTTAATGAAGAATCAGATATAATGGTAGAGATCTAAAAATCTATTATTTAAAAGAACATAAAGGAAGACCTTGTAATGTGATAATGTCTATTCTGACTCCACAAACTATCATTCTCACACAAGGCCTTCCAACATGTTTGTCATTTCTAATTAAAAACCATGGTACAGAGACATCTATTACGATGTGCTTTCTTCATCAACTGTAACTTAAATTAGTACATTTTAGGTAAAAAAGAGGAGGAAATATTCATATTGGCGAATAAATTTCATCTTTGTTTATTTAGTTGTTTTAATATGTAAAATTTAAAAGCATGCAAGTCAGGTGGGAAACAGTTAGAGGGACATAATATATATTAACACATAACACTATCTTTTGAATAACCTAAGTATACAAATATATCTCGGGTGCTTAAAAATTTTAGAATACTTCAATTTCATGGAAAAAACAATTTTCTCAATGATTGTCAATGTCAATGGCAAAAAAGAAGTGATCTCAATTTTGATTGTGTCAAAAGAAATGTACCAGCAGATCAAAAGAAATGTAAGATCTTACAACTTTTATGATTATAAGATTATCTAAAAAGCAAAATAAGTTTTTTTTTTTCAAAAATACATAGATTAATCTTTCATGCTATGCACTATACAAAAATTTAAATAAAAACGTTGTAAACTGACTAATCATTATAGTAAAACGAAAATTTTGTTGTGCTAGATAACTTTTCTCAATAGGGGGCAAGGTAAGACAATTCTGTATTGATTACTTTAAGAGTGAATTAGGAAGACTTGGAACAAAGTAAAAAAATAAATGCAACAATACACACTATCCAAAGACAGTCAGAACGCCTTAAAATACTATAATATGTACTTGAAGTGTGAAATGCAAGAGAAAAAGTTCAGCATGTAGCATATCACACATTAGAACAGAATTTACTACCCATGTGCTCAATTTGCTTGCATCAAACTACAAAGAAAGTGAAGTTGAATTTAAAAGGTTGAGTATGAAGGTTTACAAACTGTAGCTCTCAAATATTGTACATCTTTTTATCTATAATCAATTTGCTACACTGGAGTATTTACACAACTTATTATGGATTTCCACTTATCTCTTTTTTCTTTTCCATTTTTCTCTCAAGTTACCATAGGTTAAATTTTGCATTCACCATAAGAGAAACGTTGCAGGGCAGGGTTTCTTTCCATATTTGTTTTATTTTATTAGAGTTTAAATATTATTGAAATCACTCGATCAGTTTATGCAAAAGAAAATTTCAAAATTCACACCTTTGTAGTGTATTCAAAGTTGTATGCAAGCATACCACATGTATAGCTTGCTAGTGCAAACAATAAAGAGGCAGTGAAAGAATAGTGGTCACCAAAATGCTAGGAGTGTTATAGTACTAATGTCTTTAAGCAATTTTTTCAGCACAATGCTGAACAATTACTTAAAACAATGATCAGTAATGCTAGCATCTTTTAAGTGACTTGAACAAAGAATGAATTTACTTCTTCAACTAGACAAATACAACTGTCCACAAGGCTATTTTGCTTCTTCGTTCTTTTCTTCATCCTCCACTATCACAGGACTACTCTATGGAGTTAACTTTTGGTTTAACATAAACAATAAGCCCCTGTTTGGTTTTGCTGAAAAAGTTAATAAAAATCTAAGTCAGTCAAAAAATTAATTTTAACAGCACATTCCATGAGACCCAAAACTTCTATCAACTTTCCAATTATATGTTTCATTAACTTTTATCAAGATCTGCTAAAAAACTGTTTTTTAGCAAAACCAAATAGGGGCTAAAAGGGTATGATATAGTTTTCATATCGATAAGTAATGCAATTGCAAACTACAAATTTTATATATCCTATCATCATAAAATATGAAGGAGAATTCCGGCTTACCATCAATCCCCGAGTGCGTGACCGAGGAAGATCTTGGATATATTTCTCAAAAGCTTCTAATCTTACTTTTCCTTTAACTTCTACACATTCAGACCAGTTGACATCAAGCAATCTTTCACCACTACATGAAGTTTATAATTGACAAGATTAAAAACAGATCTAAACACAAGCTTAAAAAAAATAAGGTTCTACTGTGTGAAAGATTTATCATCCTTGAAAAAGAAGAAGATAGACATATTGTTCTAAATTACGTTGTAATAACATTTTACATGACTTCACAAATTCAGGTTTCAGGTTCCAGTGCATAAAAGTATCAACTTTTAAAAAGGGAAAATAAAATTATAGAAAAATGTTTACCAAACCAGAAATATGAAATGCCAAAAACTTGGCGAATTGTTATTTTAGCATAAAACAAAGAAAAAAAAATTATGTAAATGTAAAGACATACTAATCCAGAACAAGACAAAAACAGATAAAAAATCATCCCTATACCGTGCCTAGAAAAGATCTAGACAGGATATACAGCAACCGAGATAGTTCCCAGGACATTTGTTAAAAAAAACCATTTGAGAGTTAGGCCCCAAATCCTGCCTCCTCAAGCGAGGCTTTCACAAAATACCACGAACCCCTCTCCTGAAGTTCAGTTTATGAGGCTTCCATCTCAAATTAGTGAGGCTTAAGCCTCAAGGCGACTAAGGTGTTCACCTATTTGTATTTCATTTTCTGAGCATTTTAGTACTGGCCTTAGCTTTTGGGTTTGTTTCTCTAGAAACTCAAATGTTTTTCAGGTTCTTTTATTTTATTTTATTTTACTACTCACACAGAAAAGAAAGAGAGGAGAATACAACATATAAGTGGAGGATGATGACAGGATGGGAAGAAACTGATAGCAATGAAGAAGACGATGTTTATGATATCCTTAAAGGTGCTATTGATAGTGATGATATAAGAGACTTCTAAGTTATTTCTACTTCTAATAGTAAATTATAAGTTTATTACGTGATTACTAGTCTAAGAACTTATTATTTGCTACTTTATTTATGTTTGTTTGCAAGTTAGACATTTACTTTTGTTCATTTTTTTTTTTCGGATTTTTAAAGACAGTTTATGGTTCATTATGATTTTTTTTTTTGTAATTTAATATTCTTTTAAATTATTTTATTGGTTTGTCTTGACTCTTACGCCTCAAAGCGCCTTGAGGTTTACGCTTTGCTTGCAAAGGTAAAACACATGACCTTGGTAACTGATTAAGCCATTTTAAACGTAGCCAATTTATACGAGGTATGTTGATTATATTATAGACTCATTCCCATTAATTAATATATGAAATCCCAGAGTGCAATTCTCCTACCTCTTAAAAAGATGCATTGCAGCTTTGGGTAAAATACAACACTAATACTTAACAAACTCGACTTCAAGGCCCCAAAAGTTTTCCATTATAGAGGAAAGATGAAAAAACATGAACTACACTATTGCATTGATGTACTTGGAGGTGGCTCGTTCGATCAGCTAAAAGGGTTTCATTTATCATCAACCTCTGTTTTAGGTTAACAAACTCAGATATTATAAAGGGATGTCGTTACACTTTGCCATGATAAATTAGTCCAAGTAATAAGGGTAATGAATCATCGAACTCTCCAAATGTAATCAATGAATTTCATAGTTGCCATCTTAAAGAAGAGAACACAAAGTGTTGTGGAGTCATAGGTCCTTACGAGTGGGGTATGGCATGTTGATCTCTCATTGTTACCACTTTAGCTTATTCATGAAACTTGCACTTGGACACATAGCCAGTCTCACACCAACGTCCACATACATGTATCATAAAACACAATACCTTTTGGATTCCTTGTTCCAGTTTTTCTTTTCTGTAACTATAAACTCCTCTAAAAAACCTGATCCATAGCATTAAAAGTTTTGTATTTGGAGGATTGCGATAATATGCACAAAGTAAATAACGTTGTTTATGAATGGTATTGAGCCGGTGAGTTTTGCAGCCAAGCACTAAAATAATATATCTTCTGAATCAGAACATGCAACCATGATAAATTAAATATTTATATATTATTCTTTCGAAAGATGCCAATAATACATTAGCCAAAGCAATCTGTTATGTTATATACGGGTGAGGTAAGTTTACCGGATTATGCAAAACCTATAGATTGTCTGGACTGTAACTTAGAAGTCAGGAAGTAGAGATGTCATGCATCAACAAGGTGTTTTTGGTAGTAAAGAAGTAACCTGAGGTCAATTATGATGCCCTCTTAGAGTTTAAAAGGGTGGAAAAAATTAGATCTATTAGCCTTTCTCTCTTCTCTTTTAAGAGTCAAAAGTATTTTGTTGTTTTCAACAGTTGTTGGAGGTGGAGTAATATCCACAGGCCATTTAAATACTTGATCAGGAAAAGTCCTGTTTGGTCTAAGTAATCTTTAGTAATCAAAGGTTCTAAACATTTAATTTACTATTTAGAGTCGAATTCCTTGTTTTAGAAGGAATGTTCTAGGTATAACCTCTTTATTTGAACAGAGTTCATTATTATGCGAATTTGGTTAGCGTGATATTTTCCAACCCTTTAGAGGATATGTAATCTCTTCTGGTTACTCTTCTATAAATCTTCTTCTCTCAGTTGTAGAATTGCATATTTTTCATATAAGTTAATAGCACCCATTCCAGGGGACATAATTTACCAAGCATTCCTGTGTTTCCAAGTAATTATTATTCATCAGCCCCAAAACTGCATCTGAATATCCTCTTTATCTCCTTAACCCGAAAAACTTTCTTCCTTACTTCCCCATAATCATATTAAATTACTGATTGAGGGGAAGTAATTTAATCCATACATGTCCGACATCACCACTGAAGGGTATTCATGCTTCAGTACATCCTAATAAACTAAATTCTCAGTCTTGTATGGTTTTTAACAATGCTAAATGATATCATTACCGGCAAAAAATCAGCCTGTAAAGCGCTTAGCTGGAAAATTTTGGAGTGTCTCATTTTTAAACCAAATTCAGGAATTAAGAAAAAAGATTTCCATACTTCATGACTGCCTCTGTTACTCATATAAAAACTAAGAATCCATCTGATGGGAAGCTGATATATTGGAAGTCCATAACTGACTGCTTCATACATATATCCAAGGACCCAATGTGTTGGGAGGCCGACCTAATGAGAAGTATATATATAAAAGTGCATGATCAGTTTAGAGAGGTATGTGTTTCAGGCCCTCGTTTGGGAAGCCAAGTGGGATAAATTTCCATTCCAGCCTAGTAGAAAATCTGGAAAAAAAGGGAACAGGCACCTTTACTCTAGGGCATAAGTGATTTGAATCTAGCAAAGACAAATTTCTCATAATCTTTTAACAACATACAAGAAAATGAATTAAAAAATAATAAAATTCAAACTCAACATGAGGAGAGGAGGCCTATGTCACAACTTATGATGCTCGAACTCGAGTACAAAGTACATATCTAAGTGTCGGATCTTTTATTTTCTAAAATGTAGGATACGTAGACATGACTAAAAAGAGTCCAATTTTTGGATACGGGTACGTGGATACGCCTTTCAAACTTCAGTTTTTTTTACTAATTCAAGATGTCATTTTGAATAGACCAAAATCAGTTATTCATAAAAAAAGAAATTGATATTGAATAAGAGTTTAAGATGAATAAAATAAAATTTTGGGACTTCGTTTTCAATTATGAGATTACTAAATGTTATATAAAATAGAAAATGAGGGACTTGATTGCAATTTGAACTTAGTAGAGCACTAAGTAGCACTATATGGACCATTTTCATTTTATACAAACAAAACCCTAAACCATCGATAGAAAGAGGGAAATAAGGAAAAAAAGAAGAAAGTGAAAAGAAAAAAGAAAGAATAAGAAAAAGAAGAGAAAACCTAGAGCCGCCGCCACCTTTCTCCACCCTCTTGACAGCGACTCTAGGTTTATAGAGAGCAAAAAGGGGAAAGAAGAAAAGAAAAAGACAAAAAAGAAGAAAGAAGAAGAAACAAAAACGACGAAGTGTTTGGTTGAAACATGAAAGATCCGACACATATCCCATACCCATACCCATGTCGTGTCCGACATGAGTACTCCGACTAATTCGAAAAGTCCGAGCATCAAAGGTGGCAACTATAGATCCATCTCAATTGATGGCATCAATTCCCATACTTCCATCCGTTCTACAGCATCTCCTCTTTTTCCTTTCAGCTTCAAATTTCCATACAAGGTTTGCATCAAATTGGGCCTCTCAAGTTAGATTGAAATAACCTAGTTCAAGTTATGTAGTACCACCTAGGACCAATCCACTCTCGAGTTTGAAAAACAAAAACTAAATGTAAACTTTATAGCAAGAAAGCACTATTGTCCTTTGGCAAGAGAATAAACTTTAAGTTGCACACTTCTAAGACTGACATGAGAATTAATCCTAATCAAATATTTTGGGATCAGTAGCATTTTGTGCCTGGCAGCCAATTTTATGCAAGCTTTAGTAAAGTTGCTTCATTAGACTAAGGGGTTTGATACCATGTCATAGTTATGTGGCTCATGAGGAGGGAAGGGATAGAACTGCTATTAAGAGACTTAGCTACCTGCATTAAAACTTAACCTTTTTATGATTCTCTTTTTCTTACTTTTAGCGTACAATGCACGCACTTAAGCAACAACAACTAACTAAGCCTTGCAGTCCCAATGAACTTGGGATTTACTGTATGTGCCTAACATCATATAAGTAAAAACGTTAGCTGAATATATAGTTTGGACTATGGAAAAACATGAGCTGAGATTTTTGGGATGGTAAACAGTAAAGCCACATATTTTCTGGCATAATCTTAATACGAAGTTCCATGAAAATCTTGAAAAACTACATAACAATTTTTTGTTTTACAAATGCAGTTATCAAAGATAAAACTTGAAGCCACCGTTGTCTAAAACAAAAGGCATTTATTGACTAAGTCTACATTTGGATACAATTTATAAATTGGTTTAAAAATTTGGTCAAAGTCAAACAATAATTTCAACTACACATTCATAACTACAATTCATTATTATCCACACATTTTATGAGACCCACTACTATTTCTCTTACCCTTCCCATTTATAAAAAAAATTATAAATTTGTCAAACGGATACTAAACCATTTATTTACTATAGCACAAAATTCTCAAATTAATCACTTGAAGTTAAGAAGAAGTGAACCATCGAACCTGGAAAATTACCAATGTAGATCTTTACAACATTTGGTTGACACCAAAAGACAACTTCAATCACCCCTAAAAGCATAACAATTTTCTTCTTATCATCATCCTTTTAAAATGATAACCCATAGGACAGTATTATATTTGTTTAAGAAAATTCTCAGGTTCTAAGAAGTGATAGACTTACAAGGGTAAGTGCAAAGCCTTTCTGGAATTGTTGAATAAGTAATGGTAGGATGGGGGTAATTCAAAGGCTCCCCCACAAAGAATTACCAATTCCATATTTTACCCAGTCACATTCATTAAATATTTGAGTTAGATGGACATTTGAAAATAGATTCACTCCAATTCATGTCTAAATACACAAATGATTAAAAACTAACCTTTAATATACTGTGTGAATAAACCACAAATAACAGATCAAAATAAGAAAAAAAAATATATAATTAAAACCATTAAAATTGAAAATAGGTAATTGCCAATTCTCATACATGCAAAGGAATGTAATTGAGCTATCAAAGCTAAAAGCAACTGCAATGACCTTTTATAGAAGGCAACAGCAGATGCAGTCACGGAAGAATTAAGCTGAAGAGAACCCTCCCAGAGCTTTTCATGAACCAAAGAGGCTGCCTTTGCAGGAGACAACCTTTCCTTATCCAAAAATTTGGAAGAAACAGTGGTTATCTTACTTGAATGTGCATTCCCAATTCTGGTCATCGACATGCCTCCATCTTTTACTGAATCCTCTATATATGAATCTTTGATATCCTCATCAGTTGTCTCTTTTTGTTTCATGAAGTTATTATTACCCTCCTTGTGACCTTGTTCTTCAGTACCCGAATTCTCCTCTGCGCTAACACTTCTCAAAACATTTTGTGATGACTTCTGCTTTCCCCTTTCTACAGCTGATACTCTTGAATTATCAACTAGTTCAGATGGGAGATTACTAATTCCAGAATACATAGAGTCCTGGTGACTTATTCTTAGCATGCATGCACTTTCTATCTTACTTTCTTCCTCTGAACAAGTTCTTTCATTGAAGCCATCAGGAAAGCTGATAGCCACTGTTTCCACAGACCGTGAAGATTCAGGTGATACTTTACCAATGCCAGATGATACTTTGGGTGTTCCATGCTTCTTGATCCCATACATCACTATATCGTCCTCAATGTGAGGATTCTCTATGGTAGCATTGCATGATCTTGGAAGAGAAGGAAGCGTAGTTCCACTTCTACTGAACATACTATAACCGTCTGGTGCACAATTTAATACTTCAGGCGTCTTCCTGGCCAGCGTCTGATATAGTGAAGAACAACCTTCACGCTTTGGAGATTGTGATGAGAGGGTAGAAGGGGGATTGCTGATTACATTGTGATACAAGTACCCCTTACTAGTGGACCGTGGTTCAAGTGAATAATTCTGACAATGAAGTTGGTCCATCTGAAATTGATTCCTGATATTATTTGATTCCAAGGAATGATTTCGATACAACCATGATTGATGAGTATGTCTTTGATCACTTGTCCATGAAAATGGACCTCGTTGCTGGTTTAACTCATAAGGAATTTGATTTCCCAATTTAGCTTCTACATCATAAGCTCTTAATTTCCTTTTCCGAGATGATGGATCAAAATTGTCTGTATCATCATTTCCTGAAGGAAGAACTGTATTATTTTCCATAGGAGCTCCTAAGTCTTTAAGGAGAATGAATTGATCTTCCTAGTAAACTAATAAGCTCTAGCCTCTAGTTCCGAATTTCAAGAATAAATTTCCCTTAAAGCTCCAGCCTTTCCAAGAGATCATATTGCTATAGGTCATATGCTGAACAAGAGCTGCAAACAGAACAAAGTTAATTGAGTAAAATAATAACCAAGTCATAATAAAATAACCAGAAGTAGGAACAACACTAACATGAAAGGATACTTATAAAGAGAGAAGGGAAATTCATAGACATCTTCTGCAGCTATTTAAGAATAGATTCCATGGAAACTAATGGGAAATAGTGGACATGCATAAAAAATCCTTAAAAATTCACAAAAAATGTTGGTGTCCAAGAAGGCTTTGTTAACGGGTTACTGACAGAATGATACCATTTTAAAACCAAGTTAATGTTAATGACACTCCTAGACTTCCTGCAACTTTAAAAATAAACATTTTATTTAATCAGACACTACTTTATCAATGCTCACGCATGAGTCAAAAACTTAAAATCCAAACCCATTCAATCTTCAACATTGCGCTACATTGATCTCCAATATTGAATGAAGCCATCAGATATATTTAATGTAACTCAATTTAGAAAGAAAAAGTAATAGATCAATAACTCTAATAAAGTAAAACAAAGGTTCGAATAACAGAACATACGGAACAAATTCATTCAAATAGTTAATTACACTTTTACATGACATATATCAATTCGTTGCTTCTAGGCAGTTGCTTGAGTTTTTTACTGCAGAATAAAATTCCAGAGAATCCCTTACAAATAGGAGTAGAATTTGTACCTAAAAAATTTATTACATATCTTAGACACATAAATTTCCATGAACCAAGAAGATATACCGAAGCTGACACAACATAGATTATAGAGGCTAAGATCCGCAAAAATAAAGTCTCAGCAGACCCAAGTTTCTCCAGAATAACAAACCAATGATCAAGAAACAATCAATTATTAGAAACAAATACAGAAAATTACACTGTGGTAAGAAAATCAGCTGAGTTTCGTATACGCAAATAAATCCAGTAATCAGTTAAGTTAAAGTAAAGAAATCCATTAATCATTGTAAACCGAAAAGGGGTATGCGTGTTAGAGGATTTAGGCGTATACACATGCACGAATTAAAATTAAAATCTTACACAAAAAATTTAATAAAACACAGTTGAGAGTGAGCGAGATCTAATTACTGAAGTGCAGATTTAGGGTTTCGAACATTGGTACAATTGATTTCCTTTGAATTGAGTCCCTCTATCCCTTCAATGCAGATTTCAGTACAGTATAGCATATCCTGGAGATTGGACTAGAAAAAAGGCGTATCGAATATGGGCAAGTTAATGGGCCTCCACTAAGGAAACTATTCATCAATGATGGGCTTCAAGTTCAATATTGGGTCCCTATTTCACAATCATACTTTTCAAAAAATTAATTTTGAATAATAATTTTTAGGGAAAATGTGTAATAAAAATATAGAAAAAAATTTAAATTTAAATTTACATACATAATATTTTATTGTGTGAATATGTATAATTGAAAATGAGTATATAGAAAAAAAAGTTTGAAAATTATTGTTGTCAAACACAAGCTTAGATTTGCTAGTTGATTTTTGGCATCGTTTGGTTTCACTAAAAAAAAAATCAATTTTTAATAGATTTTAATAAAAGCCAATAAAATTTGTGAATGAAAGTTGATGAAAAATTATTGATCCTATAGAAAATTGTTAAAAATGATTTTGAAAAAAATAATTTTTTAGAAAATAGTGGCCAAAAAGACTTGATAATTTATCTTGATCCTACGAGTATTTATAATATTTTTAGTTATTTGAGGATCGGTCAAGATTCAAGAATTCATTTGCGTTTAATTTGAGAATTTTATTTGTTCAAAAAATGTATTTGTAAATTAAATTTATGTCCATTAAGTCCCTGTTTGACAATCATTATTTAGGAAAAAAAATATTTAAAATAGTAATTTTGAGGAGAAAGTGTTATTAAAAAGGAGTTGAGATTTGTTGCCCAATTTTTGTTGTCCTACCTGATGTTCACCGAATTAATTATTGATACATCATTTTTAAATTAATATATCATCTAAAATTTACCCTCATTAATTTCACCATTAACCTGTCAATAATTAATTGGGCAAACAACAAGTTGGATAACAAAAATTAGGCACCATATCTCAACTCATTAAAAAGTAGAAAAAAAAATTAATTTACGTACGTATTATTTTATTATGTGAATATGTTGTTGAAAATGAATTTTTTTTTTTTTAAAAAAAAACTTAAATAATAATTGTGCAGCCCCTCTCTGGTAGCTATTTTTGTTGGCAAAGAAGATCGATTTTTGGTGGTGATTAGTGGGCCCTGTGCAATCAATTATGACAAGGATGGTAGGAGCAATGGGAGGAAATAAATGTATTGAAAAATTTAGCCTCTTCAGTCATTATTTAAGGAAAATAAATTTGAATAATGATTTTTAAGAGAACGTATGATTAAAAAGTAGGAATTTTTTTTTTTTTAATTTACATACAACATATTTTATTTCGTGAATATATGGTTGAAACTGAGTATATAATAAAACAGTTTAAAAATAATGATTGTCAAACATGTGATTAATGTGCGTGTAACACGTGTTAGGAAAACCAACAGTTTTCCAAATTATTTAGGAGGTTAGGAAAATCAACGATTTTTCGATTTAATGGCACTCATGAATATTTAGGAGGTTCGGAAAATCAATAATTTTTTTTTTCTGTTTAATGGCAACATATTTAATTCAATTATATTAGCTATTTAACAAATATGGGCTAATTGAGTAGATACCAATATTGTTATAATTAGGGGATTATGAGAACTCTAATTGAACAATATATAAAGACATTTTTTATTATGGTCCCCAACACACCAAATCATACATAGTTTCCATTCTCCACATCTAGTGATGGCAAAAAAACCCTCCCCGTCGTGAATTGGGTGAAAAAAATCCGCCATGACGAGTTGGGGTTGGGGGTGGGGGGATGTCTAGCCTCGAAGCGCCCCGAATCCGCCCCGTGAAGAATAAAAAAATAATTCACCACAAATTTTTTTAAAAAATTAGTTAATAGGAAATTTTGAAAAAAAAAAAAAATTAAACGGGGAAAGCCCGCGCTCCGAACCTGCCCCGTCTAAAGTGGGGCAGGGCGCAGCACGGGGCGGGATGGAGGAGTGGTGGGGCTGGGCAGGGTAGGGGTGCCCCATCCCGTTGCCGTCTCTATCCCCATCTGGAAGAGAGACGACGGTCCCATTGAGGAAACAAGGTGATTTGGTTGAGGAAGATCACAAATCACACCCCTTTGTTTGTGTTCATCAGTACGTGATCGATTGTCGTAGTAATTCTGCAACAGTTAACAATCGTTCATAATGGATCCGGTATATAACCCGAATCTGTGAATCCTAATATTCTGGCATGATGTAAATCCTAGGCTTTTGGTTAATTTAATCTAGGATGTTTGTATCTAGATTTGATTTCGATTTTAGATATGATTTATATTTTTAACAAGTGGTATCAGAGTGGTCATCGTTGTTAGATAATTAGGATTTGTGCATATTCAATTCATATGACGTTTGGATTATTTTTTCTCGAATAGAATGTTTGGATTTTGATTCCTTTAAGTTTGAGAATAATTGAGGTCATTTTTTTCCTTATCAATTCAGATTGAAGAATATTTAAATTGGATTTTGATTCATAATATAATGATTGTTGGTTGTTATTGATGTATTCGGCCATTGAATCAGGTTTCAATTTTGTGAAAGAATTTAAAAAAATGAGGAAATTATGGTATTTTCTTTTTAATGAATTTAATTTGTTGAATTGTTGGACACTAAATGTGGTCGAAAGTGATGGCCACATTTGCTTGGATTTGAGTGGCATACAATCCTATTTTGGGGCAAGTCCATTTGGACTTGAAAAAAGGTTTAAAGTTTAAAATAAATTCAAACTTTGGTTTTGATTATTTCTTTTAGATGTCTAGTATTTTTAATTAAATTGATTGAAGCAACATGTTGCCAAAGTAACCCCTGTTGTGTAGATTAGTTTGACTGAAAATACATAGATTCTTTGTATGGAGTCATTTATGCGAATTATGCTCGGACCAAAGGAGGACATAGTTTGACCAAATAACAACACACCTACGATGATAAATGTGTGACACGTGAACAACAGTCGGTCCAAAGAAAGGCTATTGTTTTGACAAAACTAATTGTCAATATTTGATCATTGTATTGATAGTACCACTTACAATTAATTTCTCTGTCCAAAGACTAGGAATTAATGTTGTGCTAGATATCTTGAGATGGATCCCCAATTTGGATTATTTGTACATGTCTTATTTTTCTTTATTTTGATCTCTATTCAGTTTCTGTTGCTACTGCTACGAACGTTTCCGCCCAAGTCAATAACATCCCGATGCTAAGCGGGACGAACTTTAAGGTATGGAAAGAAACCGTCGAGATTGTCCTCGGTTGTATGGATTTGGATCTTGCACTTCGTTCGGATCGACCCACTTCTACTCCGAAAAACCCCAATGAGGTTAACATTGAGAGGTGGAATCGTTCTAATCGAATGTGCTTGATGATCATGAAACGTTCCATTCCGGAAGCGTTTCGGGGCTCTATTACTAAGAGCGAGAGCGCCAAGAAGTTCCTTGAGGAAATTGGGCAATATTTTACTAAGAACGAAAAGTCAGAGGTGAGTAACCTTTTGGTTAAACTCGTCGCAATGAAGTATAAGGGCAAAAGAAACATAAGGGAATACATCATGGAAATGTCTCATCTCGCATCGAAACTCAAGTCGTTTAAGTTGGAGATGTCTAAGGACTCGCTCAGGCACTTGGTTTTAATATCTCTTCCTACACACTTTGGGCAATTCAAAGTGAGTTATAACACTCAGAAGGACAAATGGTCCCTTAATGAGCTTATATCTCACTGTGTACAAGAAGAAGAGAGGCAATATCGTGATAAGACTGAGAGTGCTCACCTGGCGTCAACCTCTCAGAACAACAAAAGGAAAAGAGTTAAGGATACTGCGAAAGGACCTTCTAAGAAGAAGAAACAAAAGAAGCAGGATGAGGAATTTTCCTGCTACTTCTGCAAGAAGGTGGGACACATGAAGAAGGAGTGTTCCAAGTACAGTGCTTGGCGTGTAAAGAAGAGTATGCTTCAAACTTTAGTTTGTTCTGAAGTTAATTTAGCTTCTGTACCTAAGGATACTTGGTGGGTAAATTCTGGTGCTACTACTCACATAAGTATGTCTATGCAGGGTTGCTTGTGGAGCCGACCATCAAGTGATACTGAAAGATTCATCTTTGTGGACGACGTCAATAAAGTTACAGTGGAGGTTATAGGGACTTTCAGATTACAATTAAATACTGGGTTTTCTTTGGATTTGTTTGAGACTTTTGTTGCACCGTCCTTTAGACAGAATTTAATTTCTATTTCTAGTTTGGACAAATCATGATTTTCTTCTTCATTTGGAAATAATAAAGTTAGTCTTTATCAAAATTCAAATTTTGTTGGTGATTGATAATCTGTATATGATTGATGTTGTTAGTTTCTGTATTGAAATACTGTAAACCAATTCACGTGGTACAAAGGAAAAATTAAGTGAGAATTCCGCCACCTTATGACACAAGCGCTTAGGTCATATCTCTAAGCAGAGAATTCATAGGCTTATGTTAGATGGAATTCTTGAGCCCCTAGATTTAACAAACTTCCAAGTTTGTGTGAGTGCATCAAGGGGAAACGATCAATTATTAGAAAATTAGGTGCCGAGAGAGCTACAGACGTCTTAGAACTAATACATATTGATATCTGTGGTCTATTCCCTTCGGCTTCTTGGAATAGACAACAGTATTTCATTACATTCATAAACGATTACTCTAGATTCGGTTAACTATATTTGATACATAAGAAGTCACGATCCCTGGATGTTTTCAAATCTTTCAAAGCTGAAGTTGAACTTCAACTTGGAAAGAAAATAAAGGCTATCGATCTAAGCGTGGTGGTGAATACTACGGAAAGTATGATAGATCGGGAGAACAACGTCCAAGACCCTTCGCTATTTTTCTCAATGAGTATGGAATAGTTCCGTAATACACCACGTCGGGTAAACCCAGCATGAATGGTGTTGCAAAGCGAGGAAATCGAACTCTGAAGGATATGATAAGGAGTATGATTAGCCATTCCTCATTGCCAAAGTCACTTTGGGAAGAGCTTTGAAGACTGCAGTGTACATCTTTAACAGGGTACCAAGCAAAGCAGCTGCCAAAACCCCCTATGAGCTTTGGATAGGCAATAAGCCTTGCATTAGGCACTTGTACATTTGGGGTTGTCCAGCTGAGGTACGTCCTTATAGGCCACATGAAAGAAAATGGACTCAAGGACGATTAGCTGCTATTTCGTTGGTTATGCTGAACACTCTCGGTGATATAAGTTTTACAATCCCACATCAAGATCTTTCTTTGAAATGGGAAATGCGAGATTCCTTGAGGATATTGAGTTTGGGGAGGGGAGGGAAAGAAAACATAAGGAATGTTGACTTTGAAGAAGAATATGTTATTGACGGTGATCAGGTCTCTATACCTATTGTTGTTCAAGACACAGTTCCGAAACCAGATGACAATGTTCAGGCTCCTAGCCCTGACATTTTTCAAGACCAAGACAACAATGAGATTTGATGCTACCAAAATCCGTACCGGGTCAACCTGAATCGAATGGAAGAACTCTGCGTGATCCGATCTTCAATACCTAAAACAAAGGCGTCGAGGTGTGTCCTCGTTGCCCCTTCAATACTTAAGTCAGACAAGTGCTCAAGAGAATTTATGTTGAATGTTTATGAAAAACGTACCTGAATGAAGGGGCAAGGGTTATAGAGGGTGGCGATGGAGTCCCAAAAGGTTTGAACTTTCCATAGTTGGTTATGGGTGTTTGAGTTTTGTCAGGATTGTACGATCTAGGGAATGAACTTGTGTTAAACTAGGAGTTTGCAGTTGTCATATGTAAGAGTCAGCGGGATAAATGGGTAGGGGTATGTAGATCACTCCATATCCGAGCCCGACCTCGAACTGTACCGACACTCCGAATTGGGCCAACTGCGGGAGCCCAAGGTCGGGCCCATAAATGTTCAAGACCGGGTGTATGGGTTATCAAGATTCTTCCTCAAGCACCACCTATAGAACAAACTCAACAAAATTAATAAGTGTCATTGAGGAGATCTATTGGGGAGAGAAGAAATGCAATTCTAGATGATTATATTGGCTTTCTCCAAGAACATGAGGATGACGTTGGTTTAACGGAGGATGACCCGATCAACTTCCATCAAGCCATACGCAGTTCTAACTCTTAGAAGTGGATTGTTGCCATGAAGGATGAGATGAAGTCTAAGGAAGACAATGATGTTTGGGATCTCGTCGAGTTACCTAAACGTGTGAAGCCCATTGGTTGTAAATGGATATTTAAAACAAAGAGGGATTCAAATGGCAATATCGAGATATATAAGGCATGTCTAGTTGCCAAAGGCTTTGCTGAAGGCATAGACTACAAAGAGACTTTCTCTTCGATATCTTTGAAAGACTCTTTTAGAACAATAATGGCATTGGTGGCTCATTTTGATCTGGAGCTACATCAGATGGATGTCAAGACTGTGTTTCTCAATGGAGACATTGACGAGACGATTTGCATGGTACATCTTTGTATCGGGAGATCCAAAATCTACAGTCTGCAAGTTGAAAAAATCCATCTATGGTCTCAAACAGGCTTACCGTCAATGGTATCACAAGTTCCATCAAGTCATCACCTCATATGACTTTGAGGCGAATGTTGTTGATAACTGTGTATATCACAAGTTCAGTGGGAGTAAATATATTTTATTGTTATTATATGTCGATAATATTCTGCTTGCTAGTAGCAATATAGGCGTACTGCACGAAACTAAGAAATTTCTGACCAAGAAATTCGAGATGAAAGATCTTGGGGACGTTTCTTTTGTATTAGGTATTCAGATACAGATAGATCGTTCTTGAGGTATCCTTGGGTTGTCACAAAAGAGTTATTTCGATAAGGTTTTGAGTAGATTAGGCATGAAAGATTGTAAACCAAGAGACACGCCAATCGCTAAAGGAGACAAGTTTAGTCTCAAACAGTGCCCCAATAATGATCTTGAAAGAAAAGAGATGCAAAAGATTTCATACGCGTCAGTAGTAGGGATTCTAATGTATGCTCTAGTTTGTACTCGTCTCGACATAGAATTTATAGTGAGAGTTTTGGACAGATATTTGAGTGATCCAGGCATTCAGCATTGGAAGGAAGCCAAATGCGTGATGCGTTATTTGAAGAGAACAAAAGACTACATGCTCATTTATCACAGATCAGACAGTTTAGAGGTCATCGGGTTCTCTGACTCTGATTTTACGGGATGCCAGATAGCAGACGTTCCACATTATGCTACATCTTTATGTTAGCTGGAGGAGCTATCTCATGGAAGTTTGCTAAGCAAACTCTTATAGCTTCTTCAACCATGGCTACAAAGTTCATTGCTTATTATGAGGCATCCAACCATGGGACATGGCTGCAGAACTTTATCACTGGGTTGTGAGTGGTAAATGGCATTGACAAGCCATTAAAGATTTACTGTGACAATAACTCGACAGTGCTTTACTCCAAAATAACATGAGCTCGACGAAGTCGAAGTTTATCGAAATCAAGTTTCTAGTTGTTAAAAAGAAAGTTTAGAATAGACAAATTTCCATTGAACATATAGGTACATATTCCATGCTAGCAGACCCATTAACCAAGGGATTAACGCCTAAGGTCTTTCATGAGCACACTACTCACATGGGCGTTAAATCTGAGGATGTATTGGTCTAGTGGGAGTCATTTTTTTTATGTACTATATGTTTGCTCTAGACATTAGATTATTTGATTTTTTGCAAATTAAAATTGATGGTTTATGATTCTGTTTCTGAGCTTGCTTGTGTTTTCTATGTGCAATGTCCGCGTTGCATTAAGGATTTTGGAATTATCTAACTAAAGAATAAAGAAGGACCAGTTGGAAATAGGAATATTCTAACTAAAGAATAAACCTCTTTACGGCTTGCAGTTGTATGTCGTAAAACTTATTTACGGCGTTCTATAGACGGCATACTTTGCATGCCGTAAAAGGTAAACCACTTTTTACGGCATGCCTTTAGCACGCCGTAAAATGTTTTGGAATTTAGGGCATGCATAAGCATGCCGTAAATATCAATTTAATTTTTAAAAAATTATTTATTTATTTGGTTATCGACAAACCTATAATAATAATAATGAAACAAATTTAATCCATAAATAATCAAAATTTCCATTGTTTCGATAAATAAAAATATTGAATACGATTCAATACAGTATGTCGATGTAAAGTTCATCTCAACAATTTTAAAAAAAATGAATGGACCCTATCAAAGTTAACTTCTTCGACCGACAATTTAGCTGTCCCACATAATAGTAACTCCCTGCACACCATAGAAATAATAAGGATATGATTAATAAATTTAGAATGTGCATGTAAATCAAAAGTATACCAAGAAATATATT
This sequence comes from Fraxinus ornus, assembly GCA_903798235.1. Classification (NCBI taxonomy): domain Eukaryota; kingdom Viridiplantae; phylum Streptophyta; class Magnoliopsida; order Lamiales; family Oleaceae; genus Fraxinus; species Fraxinus ornus. The sequence goes on along the minus strand of CAIGRF010361929.1, from coordinate 1,924 downwards.
NTTTTTCTATTTAATGGCACTCCTAAATATTTAGGAGGTTAGGAAAATCAATGGTTTTTTTATTTAATGGCAACATATTTAATTCAATTATATTAGCTATTTGATAAAAATGGGCTAATTGAGTAGATACCAATATTGATATAATTAGGGGATTATGGGAACTCTAATTGAGCAATATATAAAAATATTTTTGGTTATGGTCCCCAACACACCAAATCATACATAGTTTCCATTCTTCCCATTGGAAGAGAGACGACGGTCCCATCGAAGAAATAAGGTGATTTGGTTGAGGAATATCACAAACCACACCCCTTCATTCGTGTTCATCAGTACATGGTCGATTGTAGTAGTAATTTCGCAACAGTTAACAATCGTTCATAATGGATCCATGTATATAACCCGAATTTGTGAATTCTAATATTCTGGCACGATATAGATCCTAGACTTTTGGTTATTTTAATCTAGGATGTTTGCATCTAAATTTGATTTCGGTTTTAGATATGAATTATATTTTTAACAACATGTGCCGTCAAAATTTCACAATTGGCAAATTCTTTTGATCGAAGTATTTTATTCCAAGTCACTATTTCAACTTATCAAATTTTGATAAGTAGTTGATTTTAAACACGATCAAGCAAGACTTAGATCCTGTTTAACCTATATTAAAATTATAATTCATTTTTCTTTCTATTCTTATCAACCCCACATTATCCAATAAAATAATATTACTCGTAATCTCAATTTTTTTTAATCATACATTTTTCTAAAAAAAATTATTCCAATCATTAAAATTTCAAATATTGAAGGCCAAACGTGCTTAATTTCTTGGGTTTTAAATATCAATAATAAAATAAACATGATATAATTCCCTTTTATTTTTCCGTTCAATTTACTTTAACAAATCAGATAAAGACAAATAAAAAGTGAGTTCACATGTGGTGAATTTTACAAGAAAAAAAAAAACTTCGAATTTGTGGTGAATTTAAAATTTTTACGGCGCAACAATGGCTTTTTTCTTAATCTTTTTCCTAGGATGGAGATGGAGGATTTTGTAGAGAAACACAAGATAGAGGACAATAGTTTTGTACATCCCTTCATTCAATATAATATATAAGCAATGTTCTAAAAAGTGTAAAACGTAATTAAACAGGTAAGGTAAAACTTCAAACTTTTACGAACCTAAGATGGCATAGGTAAATCCCACACATAAAAAAGCATGAAGTGTGATAACACCAAGTTTTGTGTCTAGGCAAAGCCTAATCGAGCTTTCTAGAACAATGTGTAGAAGTATTTAAAAGAATGGATAGGAATCATTGGATTACAAAAATTAATTTTGAATTACAGCAAACTCTAATCTAATGTAATTTGAAATACAATCAGAGACGGACCTAACACCTAGCTAAGGGGGGAGGCCGCGCGTGCTGGGCCGAACTAACCGGCGCCGGCAGCGCTTGTGTCTGGTTCGTCTTCTCCATGGTTTTTCTTTCTGTTTTGAAAGTGGGTTGCGACCTGCTTTCATTTTTTTGTTATTTGTTTTGACATTGGGCCAATTGGCTAGCCCATCATTTTGTTTGTTTTGAAATTTGGCCAAAGCGGCCCATTTAATTCATTTTTTTTAATTGAATTGGGCCATTTGTCTTGGCCCAATCCTTAATATATAACATACGGGCCTAAGGCTAAAGTCCCAAATTATACATAATAGATTGAAAATTTGAAATCAATCCCTAATTCCCAAATTGTCACCTTCTCCAATCTCTCCCGACTCCCATCTCCGGCGCAGTAGATTTCGTGTCTCCGTCACTCAGTGTCACGCATTTTGTACAACGTAAAATTATGCCGCAAGTGTACGGTGTCAAGTTTTGTAATATAATGATTGAGTTAAGAGTGTCGAACCTACAGAGATTGATATTTGATTTCTACCAAG
>CAIGRF010361915.1:36327-50984 GCA_903798235.1 Fraxinus ornus | reverse complement strand
TTTGGTCCCCAAACTTTGGATGTCCTTCGTTTTCCCACGTTTTTCGTTCCTTTCTTCTAAATCCACCAATTTGCATTGATTTCAATCTAACAAACATAATTAACACAAACTTAAGTTATAATTCATCTAAATTACTTACAAATACTCTAATTTAATGACCTAGATAAGTGTACAAAATACACTTATCAGCCACCACCGCACCGCAAGGAGGGAGATCGCCAACAGCACCTGCGCGCCGGCGATCTCAGAGAGAGGACAGAGAGAGAGAAAGGACAGAGAGAGAGAGAGAGAGGGAGGACCCCAAAATGAACCTTGAGAGATCACGTTCCCTTTTTTTAATTTTCGAAAATAATTTTTCAAAATGTCAAAAAGAACACATTTTCAACAATTCCAAAATAGACACTCAAAACACAAAACACAAAATAATTTCAAAACTCAAAACACAAAACTGAAATACAAAGAGAACGACACCTAATTTATCTCAATTAAGTCTCAACACTTTTAATTTAGTCGCTTAATTTCAATTTTAATTGCGAATCTTCCACGTTTTCACTTTAGAACATGCCAACTCACAACCATATCATGCCAAAAAAAAAAGTGTTGACTTTTAATCTAAAGACTACCATTACATTCATTTTTACTGATGTTCTGTAGTAATTACATGGAAAATGATATTTTTGTAGTAATAATTTTCGTCAAATTTAAAGACGAGAAATGACCAAATATGATGGAGCATTGAAATATCATACTATATTAAAAGAATAATGTTATCTAACATCACTGATTCTAGAACATTAATCTAAACGACATTTTGTAAGAATTAAAAGTAAAATTATATGACTTATTTAGTCCATGTTTGAGCCAAATTATTGTAGAATGAGAATAGAAAATATAGCCGTTATTAGGGTCCACACAATACATAGAAAATTTGAATTTAAATGTTGATGTGATGGATAACGATCATATTTTTCATTTTGATGAGATAATAATGTACATCAAACTAGGCCTTAATTGTGTCTATCAATATATTACTTATTACTATTTAAATTGCGGTTGTGTTTTATGGGTATCATAAATTACATTTTTTTACCTACAGGTAATTTAATGAGATGTGATTGAGTCAAAATTACAGCAATTAACTAAAAAAATATAGCTCTCTCGCTCGTTTTTTGTCACCTCACCAATTTGTAAAAAAAAATATAAATTATGATGTACAAATAACATTATTTATATAAACCGATCTTATAAAATCAATTGTTCTAAATTGCATTACTGAATTAAAATCAATGAACCATTTGAGTCAATTAAAATAAAATTTCGTTGAAAGTTTAGTGACAACCTATGAAATATACCCATAGAATGTTCCTTAAAGTACGCATATATTGGGATTGGCACACAAGACTGTCCAACACAGTTTACTACATTCATTCAGTAATCGACGCGGATGGCCTACGATATTCTACAACATCAGTGGCCCAATCAAAGACCGCCACGCAGACAATACACGTCCTTCTAGGACTCTCGGTTGCCTGTCAAGATAAATTAAATAAATGATTATTATAGTATCCCTTTTGAGTTTTTATTACGACACCTCTCTTACAAGTTACGACTGGGATTCCTATCAAAATTCTATCTTTACTTGAAAATTTTAGAATCAAGAACTGGGATTGCCATTGGTGGTGTTTTCGGTTTTGCAGACACTTATGGCTAGAAATTGAAATTTTCAAGGTTAGTATTTATCTCTGTCTTCTTTACTGAATTTAACCGTTGTCTTGTTTCAAGTTTTTTCTTGACTTTTACCCGTATCTCTTCGCGGGTTAATTCAATAGACAAATGAGGAATTCTTTTCAATTCAATAAAAACAAGAAAAGGCCGCAGAGTCAGTGGAGGCCAGCACAGAAAGCCGTTATAATAGCGCAGAGAGATAGAGAGGGTCGGGGTGGGGTGGGGAGTAGACTTTACTTTTATTATTTTATATGTATATATGCTTATGTTCATATACTGACAAAGAAGAAGATAGATTCAAATATAAGTGTATAGGAATTGTAAAAGAGAAGTCGACACGGCAAAGAAATAGCGAACGATCTGCTGAAAGTTAGGCTTTCCCAGTTTTAAGTTTTTCCAGAACATTCAAAGACCTGTTTCTTGAAGCTCTAGATTCAGATCGTTTTTCTTTCAGTTGAATTCTTCATAAGAATTCCGGGTGTATATAGATCTCGGTGTTGAACACTCTTTTGGTCAATCAAATTTGATTTTCTTGTTTTTGATCTAGAATTTTCGGGTTAGTTTCTTGAAATTCATAAATTTGACCTTGAATGATTGATTTTGGTTGAAAGTTGAATGGATTTGTGGTTTTTTGAATTGTGATGTATCGGGTTATGTGTAAAATGTTCTTATTGTTCTTTACTTGCTAAAATAAATTTGCAAGGTTTTGCTTGTATATTACCAATTATTTTATTTAAATGTATAAAAGTGCTTTTTTCTCTTGTTATTTGGTGTAGGCTATTCCTGTTGTTTCCTCTCATTAGAGCTGTAGTCCTAGCATTGGATTGGATTGATGTGAAATGCAGAGATCACGCAGGGCTCTTCTGCAAAGAAGAGCTTTGGAGAAGGCAATAGGTGGAAGGACTCACTTGTATAAAGTTTCTCTTTCTCTTGTTGTTTTTCTTTGGGGCCTTGTGTTTCTCATGAATATATGGTTTGGCCATGGCGATGGTCACAAAGGTTAGTCCAGTTTTTTTCGTTTTTGAACCTCCATTGGATTTTGTATTAGATCAAATTTATCTTGCAGTTTTAAATTTGCATCATATCAGTTTATGTGAGCAAGCAATGCTATTGGATATGAAACGCATAGGAGTATAATGAGCCAGTTTTAGCTGCTCTTTTACCACTAACTATACCCGCTACAATGCGATTATTGTAGACAGATGGACCTTTTGTCGAACGGGGTAATTGGGCATGATCAAGATANTCTCTGCTCAGGGAGTAGGTCAAAGCTTTTTATAAGAAAAGTAAAAAGCTTGAATCCGAGAAGACAAGACCCCCTAAGAGCTTCTTGTAAACCAATTATTCGATCTGGAGATCCCAGCAAGGCTGCCGGAGACATCACTAAACCCAGGGGTGTCTCTTGCAAAGAAGAATTCGTAGAGTTTTTCCCAGAACCCCAGTCCAGCCTACCCCATTGATATAATGACGAATTAACTCTCCGTCCTTATTAGTGCTTAAAAAATGTTCAAGTTTGGCTGACTTAATATCGAAGCATAGCTTGCATGAGCTTTTGATGTGTCAAATTCAAGCCAAGCTTGTGCAGTCGTCTTGGCCGAGCTCGAAAAGTTACGATTTTAAATAGTTAATGAGCTTCTAGTTTGCATTGTTCTTGAGCTGGCCTTGAACACGCTCTATGTGAGCTAATCCCTATTTGCTTGAGCATATTTACATACCTAATAGGATGTTGGATCACTAGGTTGGACAATTGCTTTAATTGAGGTGATTGCACCTGCATTTTTAGTCTTGTGGCTGTTCAAATTTTTTTTTTTATCCAACATAATCTGCTCTTCATTGTTGAAATCACCTTCTGTATTGATTTTTTTTCACCCACCTACTAAATATTGAATGCTTTAGTGGATGCAGATGAATCTTGTGAGTTCCCTTTTGGTACAAAAATGGGGGATGAAGATCAAATGGGGTCCGATAGGAATCCCATATTACAGGTGGATGAAAATCATGTGGTGGGAATTCATCCCGAAGACTCTATTGTTGATTTGGGTACAGAGGTTGAATCAAAATTCAAGTCAGCAATTGTTAAATCTGAACAGGTCATTGCAGAGCAGACTGCAGCCAACATATTGGACTCTCTGGAGAATCCTAAGGACACTTCTAAAAGTGACAAGTTATCTCGTGCAGTCCTTCCAGGTCTCGATGAATTCAAGAACAAGGCATTAAATTCTAGAACTAGACATTTAAGTGGTGAGGCTGGAAGCGTTATTCACAGAGTGGAGCCTGGAGGGGCAGAATACAACTATGCTTCTGCCTCTAAAGGAGCAAAAGTCTTGGCGTACAACAAGGAAGCAAAGGGTGCTTCTAATATCTTAAGTCGAGATAAGGACAAGTACCTTCGAAATCCTTGCTCTGCCGAGGAAAAGTTTGTTGTCATAGAACTTTCCGAAGAAACATTAGTGGATACAATTGAAATTGCAAATTTAGAACACCACTCATCTAATCCGAAAGATTTTGAGCTACTTGGAAGTCCTGTTTATCCAACTGATTCATGGATTAAACTTGGAAATTTCACTGCTGGTAATGTGAAACAAGCTCAAAGATTTGTTCTTACAGAGCCAAAATGGATGAGATATCTTAAACTGAATTTATTGAGTCATTATGGTTCAGAGTTCTACTGTACACTGAGTGTTCTAGAAGTGTATGGAGTGGATGCTGTTGAGAAAATGCTTGAGGATCTGATCTCAGTTCAGGATAAGATAGCAGTATCCGAGGAACTGGTTAACGAACAGAAACCTACATCCAACCAGCACATGACTACAGAGAGTGATCGTTGTCTAGACGCAGTTGATGAACCTGTTAATGAACTTGGAAACTCTAATGGTAAACATGGAGCCACTGGAATCGATGTGCCGGACCCAGTTGAAGAAATTCGTCGTCAGCAGGTTAACAGGATGCCTGGGGATAGTGTTCTAAAAATTCTAATGAAAAAAGTTAGATCCTTGGATCTGAATTTATTGGTTCTGGAGCGATACTTAGAGGAGTTAAATTCCAGATATGGTAACATTTTCAAAGAATTTGATAAAGAAATTGGAGAAAAAGATGTCGTTTTGGATAATATCAAGTTAGACATTAGGAGTTTCTCTGACAGCAAGGAGGTCATGGTATGCAAATCTGTCGCCGTGATTCTCGTTATATTTGTATTTTCAGTCTGTCAATTGTTGGGACTGTATTCTATAATATTATTATTTTTGCAGAGTAAGGAGATCACAGACCTTTTATCTTGGAAATCTCTTATTTCCACACAACTCGATGATGTAATCAGAGACAATGCTGTTCTCAGGTTTTTTCCTAATTTTCTTAATAATATGCATTTTCTCACTTACATCGTGGCAGTTATTCTACTGACCTCTACTGGGTGCATTATTTCTTTACGAATGAATTTGTTTATTAACCAGTAACCTAAGAACCAGATAATTCCAAGATTAAGCTCTTTCTGTGTATCTGGCTGTCTGTCTTCCTGCTGTTCTAATACTGACAAGGTTCTGTGTAGGAATCAAATTATTTTCGTTTATTATTATTAGGAGGTTTTACTGGGTGTGACTGAGGACGTTGAGTGTGGGAAAGGATGATTGCATTATGTAGATGAGACCATTGGGTAATATATAAATCATCTTTGTTGTTGAAGTTCATTTGTCAGTATTTAGAATCCAATAGTCAAGTAGTCCACCATCTCCTTACCCCTTATAGTGATTCCATAAGGTTAGAGGACGAAATTCCAACTGACATAAATATAATAACAGGACTAAACAATGCAATTTTCTGGTGTTTGGTTTTCTCATTCATCCAAATGGGAGTTTGTCCTAGACCTTAGAAAAGAAAACCCCCAAAAATTTGGTTCCCTAAGTGAAGTGGGATGAGCTATCCAAAAGAACAAATTTTTGGGTTCATTTACAAAATTATGTGGTTCACTAGTAGAATATGAATACATATCTGTTGTTTCAAGTCATCGCTTTTAAATCATTTATCTGATTATGTTGACTATCTGTTTGCTTTCCTACTTTGAATAGCTTACTAATATGGCTACTGTGTTTAATTGCAGATTGGAGGTTGAAAGAGTTCGGAAGAATCAGTTGCACATTGAGAATAAAGGAATTGTTATATTTCTGTTATGTATAGCTTTTGCATTCTTAGCTCTTTTAAGGATGTTGACAGACATGATTTTCACTGTTTATGGGTCCCAAAATTCCAGGAAATTTTGTTCAAATGGGCCTTCCTGGTTTTACCTATTAATGAGCAGTAGCGTTACTATGATAATTTTATCTTTGTAAACCTTCTAATTTATTAATTCTTTTTCACATTATAGATCCTTTTTTTTTCAGTAATTTATTGTTATCAACTTCCTCAGATGTTGCTTCACATTAAGTTGTGCAAAATTTTGTAATTCTGCTCATTTACTGGGATATATTTTCAAATGGCATTTATTATAGCTCAACAGAATACAGATAGTATTCGTGCAATTTTCAACATCGAAACAAATTAGCAGTTTTAGCACAATTCTTTTTCATTGCAAATTTACACTGTAATCACCTGTTGAACTATTGTACCAACATTTTCTATTTGATTTCTGTGTTTATTGACTCCTTATTTGTCATGCACAAAGATCCAATTTTGCTTTGTATTCCTCTCCACAGCAACATTTAACAACATGCGAAATTTCCTGTAAAAACAAAAGAGCGATGAACATCCTTGTATTGAAGTTATGATAAATTGCATTGTCAGGTAGCTTATCTTACTTTTTCATTAATCACAACTTTTCTGTCTGTGATTGCCAAGAATATAGGAAATCAAATAGAGGTGTATCAGAATGTTTCTCAAGCTTACACTTTTGTCTAGCAAATCAGTGATTTCATGCATTGATATGATAGATAACTTGGAGTATGGTTGGCCGTACTTTTCAAGGAAGGAAGTTAAATGTACTTTCCAGATAAGTTTTGTCAGTATAATGATTGATTTTGAAAATCATGTTTGACAAATTAAGTTATTGACAAATTATTTAACTTAAAGACAGTAAATTTGATTTAGTTGTAAGAACAATAATCATGCTCTAAGTAACAACATGAGGCAAAAGTTGGAAAGATTTACCGTCAATTTCATAATTTGGAGTTGCAGAGACTGCATATACTCAGTTTCTACAGCTTTGTCTGATAAGAGCGCTTGAAGCTCCTCCTCCAAGCTTTTCACATCCATCTCCCTAAGTTCTGGCTGAAACCATTCTCCACCAGTGGGAGAAGAGCGTGAGAGGATGACTTCGGGGTTGTTATTTTCATTTCTAAGATCTCAACAATTTAAAATCTGATTAATTTAAGTTTAACAGTTTGCATTCAAGGAATATTAATCTGCTTTTCATGATGCTTAGGTAGTAAATCCATTTTCCATATAGACAGTATACAAAAATCCAAAAGCAAGACAATTCAATGGCTGCTTCATGCAGTGCTGATGTTCAGCATATACTTTGTAGGAATTAGGATCAACCAAAAAATTTCTATGCACGCTTATATTAATAAAATAAAAAAGAGAAATAATGACGAATAGATAGCAATGTACCTGAAAGTCATTTACTTTACTCTTCACTAGCTCAACTGACTCCCTCAGCTGTGACAGCAAAATAGCTAATTAATATATCCTAAAGGTCAACTTTCAGAATGAAATTCAACAATTTCTGTCAAGACACTTTAGGGAAGAAAAGAAGGGTATGTTTTCTGCAATAAATTCCATCGAGAAACAATAGCTTAAGATGTAAAGATCACATATTTCATTGCTTCAAAGGTTTAAAATCAAAACCTAGACAGGAAAATAAAGGGCGAAGAGTAAAGCAGATCTCTTGATTACATGTATACACATCTGAACTTAAAACAGAATAGGTGCGCTGACGAGAAAAAAGTCCCACTGACCAGTGCTAGTGATGCACATTTATCTTTGCATGTGTGCATGCCTAGGGGAGGGGGATGATAATTTTTTAACATGATATTTGTTTCTTATGTGTGAGTTCAACAAAATATGACGAAAATTTTAATTGCTGCATGCAGCTAGAGCATCCAGGTTGCAAATGAAGACCTTTCTATTCTCCACAACAAGATTGAATTTCAGTTGTATAAGCTGGTCAAACTTGGCTTTAGCAGCATCCAAATTCACCATTATGCTTTTAGTCACATCATCATGGGACTCTGCAGATTGGCAATAATTTTTACTTACATCTGACATTTAATGACAAACACAGATGTTAAAAGAACAGCTGTTACTAGAATTGTCTTACTAAAGCGTACAATTACGATAAATTAGAAACATTAGCTCTCCAATAAGATAACCCTCGCCCTACTTATATGCATCAAAACTACTTTTGTCAAAGTTCTTCTAAATTCATCATTACGGTATTGGCCACATCTCCCCTAAAGTTCCCAGGATTTGCACTTGATTTCTATTTTACATTGAAATATTTAATATTATACACAGTGAACTGAAAAGAAAATAGTTATTACTGATGTTGCTCACTGAAAGCATATGAGAACCATTTATTAGAGACAGGGATCCTCTGATTAGTAAAATTTGGAAACCGTATCCTGGCCTACAAAATCATACTTTTCTGCCATTATACCAGAAGCTACGGCTTTCCCTGTGCCAAAGTAGTAAAATTATATGCTTCAAACTGAGGCATTTTAATACTTGTCGGTTATGCTCCACTTATTAAACTTATAAATGCTAATATTGTGATTTTCTATAGCTTTGTTCAGTATCCAATTGAATTGAAATTTGTATTCGTCTATGGTGAAATTGCATGACTTGAAGCTGATGGAAGTCAATGGTTCCTCCACATCTATATATATTAGGCAAATCTGGCCACTGGCTTTATCGGGAATTCATCATTATTCAAGATTGAGTCCTCTATTCTGGAAGATTTAATTCAGGAATTGCCACGTTATCAGACTCAATTCCTGGTTATAGCTTGTAGTGAGTCGGCAGTATGCTATTTGGTAACATGTTTCTCATAATTAATTGAGGGTATTTACTAACTACCCTCTTGTCGAATTAGATGGTCATTTCAGTGGAGGCAAAACTGACTCATCCATGAAATAGGACATTAAACAGGTGAACGGAAATTATCATTTTTATTGCAATAGCAGAATGCCAGGAATCTATTAGTTGTACCGTTGGTGCCACCTGCTTTCTCCATTACCTGCATTTGACAGAAATTAGCGATCAAAATATCTCCATCAAGAAATAGCATGACGTAAATATGCCAAGAGTGCTGAAAAAGTTGAAGAAGCTCAGATTTAGCATTTCACTCAGGAAACGATCAGCTTAAAAAATCTATGAAAGTGTAATTTAAGTCAAAAAGATGCTTCAAAGAAAATTTTCATATGCATAATATATGTAGCTAGATGAGAACTATACATCACAACCTTAAGCCCTATATTTCATGTCAAAATATATTTATCAGAGAAGAAGAACCATTCAGGTAAGGATGCTAAGAATGAAAAATGGACATATATCAGTGAAGGATCAAACAGGCAAATAAAATACCCAATTCCACAATATAAAGCTACTAGCGGCAAGAACAGTGCAGAGACCTTATAACTGGATTATGATTTAGTGCTGATGGATTTGAGCCATCAAGCTTGAAGAAGATCAGGGGAACATAAAACAAGTAATACATCTAACATTTAAGAACGGTCAATGTAGGTAGTAGCTACATTATGTGCCATCAAAGTCGAAATATATAAGGATAACATACTTGGGAATTTACCGTGTTTAATACATCTAAATATTTTCCATATTCTTCTGACACTTGAATACAATTATGATTTATTTAGAACCTGTTATATGCCTAGCTTAGTAAAAATATTTGTTTAATATCATTGTAAACCTCATACATGTGGATATGCAGTATACTTTTCCTAAATATGCAGGTAAATCATTAGTAAATAGTACATGTTTTCACTGGAAAACTAAGTACTCCGAGAATTACCGAGCCACTCTCTCCAATCAGTGAGCTAAATTTATGAGCGTTTGTCCACTCCTATGCAGTAAAAATATGACAAGACATCAGAATAACAAAATGCAGCATGCATAATCTAGATAATGCAGCAGAAGAATTCAAACCTTCTGTTGTTTTAATTTCATAGCAATGTCCTCGGCAACCTTGGTATAATATGCACTGTTATGATAATCAAATATGTCTAATGTTATACGATATTTCAAAGCATCTTGTGATATATGCTCTTCAAATTACCTTCTCTCTACAAGTTTTGCTGCCAGGCTTAGTATTTCTTGTTGCATAAGGTCCAACGTCTGCATGCCAAAGAAGCAAGATGAGAGTAATTCTAAATGGTTCGTGAGTTGGAGAGAGATCTTCGAGGCCTACAGCTACGCTTAATCCTGTCTCAGCTGTGAAGTGATTCGGCAAGTCAGTTAAGTTGCATAAAATAATATGTGCACATCAATGTGTGCCTTCACAAGGTCTGTGACAAGATTTACTTCTAGAATTTCAGGTAGAAGTATTCCCCCAGTTGTGTAAGAACACAATGTCTGAGCCCATAAAATTTCATTTTCTTTCTTTATCATGTTCCGTTCTTTGCTAATGCATGCAGCCAGAACCCCTAATACTTGTGACTCATGACTTATTTTTGAAAGATGAATGATCTCGAGGACAAGAAAGGATGAAAAATAACTATAGAAAGTAATATCAGTGACTTCTGAACATACATATAATAGATGAATTACTGTAAAACTAGTTGTAAAGGTTCTCATTAATTTAAACTAAGAGGAATACCCACTAAAAGAACAAAGCAATAGGTAATATGATTAACCAACTGAAATGAAAACGTAAGCAGGAATCGGAAGATGGCTAAAATTAGCACAAATTTAATTTAAAGTTAAAAATGTGAAACCATAAATGTATTTAAAATGTGTCTTTTTATGGAAGAAAGAGCCTAAAATCTGCACCCACCTTCATCCATTCAATTGATAGAATGAAGAGAAAGCACAAATACGACAGATGTACACAAAGGGAATCTACTTTTTGCATCATTATACCACCGGTCATTCTTGTTCCTTACAAATCATATAACATCCAACATATACGATAGGCTCAGGATGCAAATGAGCAATTGTGGCTTACAGATGTCTATGACAGCTTTGGCCAACCACTTTTATAATGATATCGATTAGCAAGGTGAACAACCACCCTCCAATGAACAAATGTTTTTTAATTCAAGTTTCTGTCCCTTTATTTTGTGCGGTGGGGGGAGAGGAAGAGGGACAATACAGGTTTTGAAATACTTGACAATAAGTGTATCTCCATTAAACGCTAAAAAGCTGTACATAAGTGAACACGGTACCTGACCAAGAGTGGAAGAATCACATTCCAAAGAAGCAATTTTCTTCTGCTTTTCCAGAATCTGCAAACAGATTTGTCCTTTAGCTTTTGCCATCTGGTCGTTTTCCTCTTTCAATCGCCTCGTTTCATTCTTTGCTGAATCATTTCAACGTCAATAACTTTACAACTTCAAACAACAGGAGCAATATTTTTGGACTTAATAGACTTATGCGTAACTATATATTAAAAAGAAGAGGTCTTACGTTAAGCTCAATTTTAAAAAAAAAAAGAGGCGCTAATTCGTAAACCTAAGTTATAATTGAACACATAATTCAGTAAAATAACAATATAATGGATAAGAATGAAAGGGAAGAATCTAAGTAAATTAGAAAGGAGCCATGACTTGAATCAAAATTGCAAAAATAACTCCGATAAGCACACAGCTAGCCTTAAGGCTAAGTGAATCTCAGTTGGAAATTTAATCCATGGATTCACAGCTCTATCAATAATGAGCGATTATTTTCTAAACAGTTTCAAATTCAAAATATAACAAAATCAAAAGAAAAAATGGAGGAAACATAGACGAAATAACTAGCAATTACATCATCATAAAAGAGCCTCTTTTAAATAGTATTATTCGTTGATACTGCGAATTTTCTTCGACTAAAAAAAGGTTAGATAACGTAAAAATAGATATTACATGACACAACCTAACTCGAGATCTTTTTCCAGAGTTTGAATAGTGGTGCTGAACATTTGCTCCTCGACTGTAATTTTGGCCGCTTGATCCTCAACATCTGCAATTCTTCGTATAATTACTAATCATTTCTATTTAATTTCGCATAAGAACACAATTAAACACACTAAGCTTCACTCCATTTAAATGCAACGTAAAATTAACCACAAAATTTCGAACAAATTGAACACATTAAACAACCGAGAAGAAAGTTTTCTTACCGTTCATTTGGAAGCGGAGAGTCTTCATGTAGTGCAGGTAGTCCTCCATTTTCACCGTGTTCAACTGATACTTGCACGCTATACCACACGATATATAACTTTCGTATCAATTACTGGTAAAAGGAATTGGAAAAAATATCTATATGCGAATGTTTGAAATTTTACCGAATTTTGAGAAAGGAAAAGTGGCTTAAAGAATGATTGATCAAATTAATGGAATTTGTATATGATGCGTGAAAAAACGAAGGTTTTGGCGGGAACAGTGAAAAAACGAAGGTTCCACCACATTGTATTTGCACTCTAATTTGCTCATTATAATACCTGTGTTTTTAACATTTTTCGTTTAATTTTTATCCTTCACATTTTACTAATTAGTACATATGTCTCTTCTAATGGATTCCGTCCAAAATGTTCCTGAATAGGCAATTGTGGATTACTATTCACAAGCCGAATTTGTGGTTGGCTAAACCATTTTGGATAGTTTGTTGAGCCGCTTGGAGGTGACTTGAGTATGAGAGATAACTAGATAAGTGATCATTTTGCTTTTCTTTTTCCAGAACATTTATTTCATCTCATTTTGTGGCTTTATTTTTTCTCTTTATTCTTTCTAAGAGCTTGTTTGGTTTAGATTTTTTGGATGAAGAATTGATTTTGAATAGTGATATGATGGGAAATGTGTGGTTGAAAAAGAAGAAAAAAGTATTGATGTGATGTAAAATATTATTTTATTGAAGAATGTGTGGTTGAAAAATGAGAATTATACTTTTTAAAATATTTTTCTTCTTTCTAAATCTAGAAAGTCTCTTCTTCTAGATCTGTTTTTCATGTTCAAACTCCTTCTCGAACAAATCTGGAAAATTCGTTCATGTCATTTGTCTTTGAAATTCGTGTAAATTGATTTTTTTTCATTTACTTTTTTATGTTCATTTTAATAACACTGCATCATTTGTTTGTGCAGCCAGATTTATGCATTCTTGAGTTTTTCTGGACAGCATTTTAAGAGTACTTGCAAATCCACTTTTGCATGGATGATTTAGAGCTTCGAGAGTAATCGGGTGTTCCATTATAGAGTTTCTTTTCGGTAATGACAAAAATCGTAGGGACACTAGGCCCTCGCTCTCGATCGGTCAAAACTATATCTGATTGTCTTAAAACTGGAATGTGTGGTAGCTTAATCGAACTTTTCTTCAATTTTATTTTTTTTTCAAAATGTTCACTGTCATTTGATTGTTTATTATAATTCGAAAAAAAATACTAAGCCACGGTTCTCATTATTAACAATTATTTTGAATGAGGAACAAAGTTTTCGGGCTTTAAGGATTTCTTCTTGCTGTTATATACATATTTTTTACTGTTGGGAAATTGAGAAAATCTAAATATGAAGTCGTGTTTGAATCTTGTTGCTTCCATGATGTCAAGAAGAAAAAGAATTTGATGGTTCTTATATGTGATGGTTTGTAGTAATTATGAATATAAATTCAAAATTAAATTAAAGGTTTTGGTATAAACAGACAAGAGAATAGAGTGACCATTTATTTTCCAACAGAACTGATTGCAAGTTGATTATCAACTTATTTTAGGTTATGCTGGATACAATGGGATCCAAGTTACAAGTTGTTAATAAGACTGAGAATGATATAACACTTAAGGCAGAGGACAAGTTTATTTCGAAGCCCCGATCAAAGTCAAGAAGCATCCTCTGAAGTTTTGCTGGACTCTTCAAGGTTCAAATGCTCATAGCCTTAAACATAATCATCTGATTTATTTTTTTTCCTCTCCTTTGTTTCCATAACATTGCAAGGGGTTGATCACAATAGTACTATTACTTTATAAGAGTTTGTGAATAACGTCGAAAAAATCAAAGAGTAGCCATATATCTACATAACTAGAAAGTTCCATCCTTATAATGTTGAAATAATTGCAAAAATTCTCTCGTGTAGTCATTTACTGCTTATTTTGTCAAGAAATAGCTTTCTGACAAGTTTTTGTCTGTATTGAGATACATGTTAGTGCCTCACATTTCATATTTTTCTTGTAAAACTCAAGACCTAATTTTGATTAAAACATGTGTATTTTTCAATGTTTATATTTTTCAGGGTACTTAACATTCAATAGAAACTTTCTCAGCAAATGTTTAGATCTATAGTTGCATGAATTCACTCTATATTTATTATAGCAATTAATCAGATACTACACTAAATTGAACTCTTTTGAAGGCTATGATGAAGGGAGATACCATCTTTTTGGTCAATACCTCGTTACTGGAAAGCGAGATCACTTATGTTTGGTAGGAGGTATGAAGCAGTCAAGCAGAGTTCCTAGAGAACTAATTTGAATTTAACAACATTGACTTATTTGTTGATTTCTTTATGTATTATTCTTTTTAGTTCATTTAATTTCTCGTCGTGTTGATTTCTTTGTGCAAATGAGTTTTAGTTCACGAAACTTTTATCTTGCATTTTTCTCCCTTTTCCATTACTTTTCATGTCGGATCATATAGAAGAAAAAACTTAAGCATGTATACATAACTATTGGTTGTATAACCTAGCCGAGATAATTTATTTAAATTTGGCACATTAAATGAAGTTTGTGATTTGGTGTGGCAGGT
>CAIGRF010361915.1:10987-22828 GCA_903798235.1 Fraxinus ornus | reverse complement strand
GAATTATGAGATTTTATTGTACCACAAGAATAATGGAGAAGATAGAGAAATATTACAATGATCCTAAAAGCTAGTAATCATAAATCTCACACTATAAATTGTATAGAAGAGCCTAATATTTATAGAAAACATGTAGGAGACGTCCAAGACCTCTTGGTAGAGTTGTTGATGAAGTAGGATGCCAAAAATTGAGTCCAAAACGAAGTAGGGGAAGAAAAAACGCAAAAAACATACATTCGGGCCGAAAACTTGCTGCGGACCCGACCCAGCCCGGGCTCGAGCCCCGGCACCCGGGGTTCTGCTCCAAAAATTATCCCTCAGTTAATGCTCCAAAAAAGTGTATTTTTCTATCTAAAAATCTCACTTCAAGACAAATTCCTAATTATCATTGAAATTTGATCTTCAACTTGACATAAGACTCCAATAACATTCAAAACTTGAATTCTTCATGATGTGCACTTCAATTATAATTCTTCAAACACTTCAACAAACGAATTCGGATCACACCCAAATTCTAACAGTAATATTATCATATATTGATGTTTGAAAATTTTTTGTAGTTAAATTAGGCTCCGGTCGAATTCGAGTCTTACTCTTATCACTTTTTAACTTCACATTTTTCAATATTCACAACTTATAATTTAAAAAAAAAAAAATTGGACCAAATAGGGCATAATGGTAATAATAATCTATTTAGGGAACTAAAGTTTTGAGCGAGACAACTTGTTTAGAATGTGTTTGAGCCACATTATTTTCAAAGAATATATTTTGGAATAGTAGATTGATGGAGAATTTGTGGTAAAAAAAGAAGGAAAAGTTGGAAAATATTATTTTATTGAAAAATGTGTGGTTGAAAATGAGTAGAAGAATGCGAATGAAAATTTTAATGTGTACCAAATAGGAGTTAAGTATTTTCTGGAAAAATATTATTTTGAATAGTGAATTTTTGAAGAATATGTGGTTAAAAATCTGATTTTATGTGTAGAATATTTTAGTGTGCAGATGTGGTTGAAAATAAATATATATAAAAAATTTTAAAATATGAGAGAGAAATCGAACTTAATAAATGTTGAGAATCGAATTTTTCATTATATAGGGTCCTTTTGATTGCAAATGTGAAAAATAGGTGGAAAGAAAGTGAATTTCAGGGAATTGAATTGCCTATAAATTGTTTTACTGAGAATTATGTTTGATTGATATAATTTTCCACCTGAAAAATGTTGAAGGTTTGGTATCCGTTTGACTTTATTTTTTATGAAAATTGTCCATTAAAGTAATAATTTTTTCTACCATTGGATCTAGAATTTGTTCCAATCGTAAAAAAAAAAAAATTTAAAAATTATCATACTGAATACCATTCGTTTGGCTTTATTTTGCATGAAAATTGTTCCTTAAAGAGAATTTTTTTTTTTTAATCATTGTTGATAGAATTTTCCAATTGCCCAAAAAAATAAAAAAAAGAACCTCGAAAATCAATTCCAACCAAAACAAAAAAAAAAAGTTTTTCCTTCAAAAGCTGAAAAATGTGGAAGGGTATCCGGGAAATTTTTTTGCTGCAACATGAAAAACTTTTGCTTATCAAACAGGGCCTAACATATTACAGCTCATCTAATTTGGACCTACCGACATTACAAAGGCTTTGACGAAAATTAATATGAACAACAGGAGTGGTGTCTGGAACGAACAGAGTACAGAGCCACTTTAAGCACAATTTGTGACTAATTAGATATTATTCTCTCAAAATTAAAATCCAATTTTAGGGTTTTTTTGGGGTATCCCAAGAACCCGTCTAATCAAGCTTAAAATCCAGTTTCGATTTGTTTTCTCATCTGGGCTTTCTACAATTCATAATTCCCAAGTAAAGTTAACTCTAGGGTATTCTAAATCCATTTTCCTTTGAATAAATGTGATTTTTGTTGTTATTGACAAGTGGGATTTGAAGAAAAGGAAGCATTTTTCTGTTGATGATGTATCGTAATGTTAAAAACACCATTCATGGGCAAGAAACAACAGCAACAAATCAAAATGGTGCTAGCAGTAATAGTGGTAATAACTGTTGCACAAAAGCTGCAGCTGAGTTAAAACTCTACCAAGCTTTCATATTTTCAGTGCCAATTTTCTTTACATTCATTCTCCTTCTCCTGTTTTACTTGTTCTATCTTCGCCGGGGAAGGGTTGACTGGACTTCTTTGAGAATGAGGACAAGTAATTCATTGCCATCTTTTCAAAGTACTTCTGAAATCTCCAGGGTGAGCTACATAAAGATCCTTTACTTATTGATATTTATATTTACATTGAGGATGAAAATCCAATACGAATCTTCTTTTCCATTTTTTAATTACCATAATTAGAAGCTTTTTTAGATATATTTCGCGGATCAATATAGAATTTGTTTGTATGTATGATTGGTTTTAATTGTTGGCAGTGTGAAATGGGGTTGAAGAAGGAGGTGAGAGAGATGCTACCTATTATTGTATTCAAGGAGAGCTTTTCTGTCAAAGAGACACAGTGAGTTATCTTCCTTGCAGTTTTATTGTTAGATTTAATTTCCTTTGATGCATTTAACGTCATGTATTCTTTTCTTTTTGGTCCTAAATCTCAGTCTTAAAATTGCCTATAGCTCGTCAAAAAATAAAAGCCTGTAGCTTCAAATGAATATCTGAGTTTCCATGACCTGAGGATACGATTGGTGATGTAATGTTTTACAGTTTTATTTTGGTTAGCAATCATTTTTCCGACTTAATATGGAGTGAAAAACCAAGAATGAAAGATTAGCGTTTCCTATAAATTGATTTTAGCCCCAATATTAATAGTCCATAGTCTCTCATTTTCTATTTTACACAAATGAACTCTAGAAATGAATCCCCTTTTTATGAGTTCCACGAGTTCTATAAAATGAAGTGCAATGGCATGCATAGTTGAGTTGTGTGCTTTAAGACATTTCATGTTCACCAGTTGCACTTTTTCTAAATTTTCCTTCTATACCAATTTTTAAATCAAGATACCGTGAACTGTGTGACTCTAGGTAAACGTACCCTAATTGATGGAGCTTGTGGGTATCTATACCTTTAATGGGTATCTCATTATCTGCACTATTGTACCTGCCCCAGAATGGTCAGGCGTACAATAGAAACTAGGTTCCTTTACTTAGATCGATAAACATGCAGTTGTGTTACCAAATCTGACTCATCAGAAATAACCACAGGAAAATAACGAGGAAGCTAAGGTGAATAGTAGTGGACATAAAACATGCTTCATTTATTCTTCAACGTGTGAGGAGTTTTTACATACGTTCTAGGAAAATATTGTGGAAGCTAAGGTCAGTTGTAGGCATTGATATCTTGATGAGGAAGATACATGGATTACATTGATATTAGCTAAAATCATTTTATCTGTGACAAAGCCACCTCAAAGGACAGTTCTATATGCTAGTGCATTTAATACAGTATCTATGATAAGAAGACAGCACTTCTAGGTGCAATTTTGACATTCAACATGGAGATTCAAGTTGAAACTTCTAGAAAGCAGAAGGCCAAAACACTTACATTCAAATGTTGAGTTCAGAAAAAAAAACACGGTTTCTGAATGTGACTGGATGTAGCCCCTTTCGCTTGATAATACTGAAAGGGAAACCTGGTAACTGATCAAAGCAGGCTTCACCATTTGCCAGTTTTAAGGGACCGGGGAATAGTGTATGCAGTGCAACTACTGGCTACTGAACTTTTGATCAGCCTGGATTTTTAAACTCGCAAAGAGCTGAATCCTATCACATCTTACAACGTCCATTCACTTCATAATGGTCTTTGGCAAGGAAATTATGAAGCATCTTGTGGATGACAGTCGTGATTTTTGCAAATCTTAGAATCCATAGTTGCAGGGGAGATGATGGAGTGAACTCTGTGTGATACTTATACTTAGCTGTAGCAGCAGGTCTTTAATTGATCTAGGTTTTGGTTTACATTGATTTCAGGGTAAAATTGTTTGAAGTTTTGGTGCTTAATCAAGAAAACGACTAGTTTCAGAAAAAAAGATCAATAGACACGACTCCTGAACTTGCCTATAGAAACACGACAACTATTGCAAGAGCAAGACCAGACTTAACCCAATAAATATTAGGGTCGGCTACATAAATCTTTTTTTTTTCCACTTCAATTGATCCAGCGTTCCATCTATTAAAATGTCCATTGAATTTGGAATCTGGGGATAAACCTAAACTGATCCTGTCCAGATCTACATTTATGCAATAAAAAGATTATTTTCTTTTCCCATTCTTTTGAGAGAATGAAGCGAGCTTAGGACAGTGCTGTGTTGCATGAAAGATATAAGCGGAGAAGTTTGAATAAGATGCTATAAGCGCATCGTTCTCAAAAGTGAGTAAAAGCAATTTGGAAATATTTTAATGCGCATGTTTCTAGAGTAACAGCCGCTGCTTAGTTGGGGTTCTTTTTGTCATTTCTGTAAAGGAAAGGTTATTGTTTTTTCCTTTGGAGAATATAGCTTAAAACAGCCATACATCCCAACCTAAAGGATGTAAGGGAAAAATTCTAATGAGATATCTAATTTGGAAGATGATGAAGAGTATTGTCACTGCTTTGTCCAAAAGCTAACCCAGAATCTAGCTCGAGAATTCATTCGAAACCTAGTCCGTCAGGTTCACTCCCATTGTCGAGCATGCTTCTGCATTATCCACCCTCTCTACAAGAATTTTCTAGCATCAACTCAAACATGGGACCTGCAACTCTGATACCAAGTGCTGGAGGGTATTGCCACCACTTTGTCTAAAAGATATAGCTCATGACATCACTACAATCAACGAATCTAAAATATATTTGTAATTCCTTGTCACTTTTGTTTTTTTGTTTTACTAAGACTGAATTCAGAGAACCATCTGAACATGTATGAGAAGCCAAATTTTTCTTAGTTTAGAAGGGTTGATTGATTTTGAGAGTTTTGTCTTAAAACTAGCCAACTATAGGCTCCTAGTTTCTTTCCTAAAATCCTATATAATTAAAAGGATTTCCTTTCTTCCTAATGGCAGATGTTCAGTGTGCCTAGCGGATTACCAATCAGAGGACAAACTTCAACAGATACCAGCCTGTGGGCACACATTTCATATGGATTGCATCGATCTCTGGCTAGCCACTCACACTACATGCCCCCTCTGCCGCCAATCCCTCCTCTCTTCCGCTAAAGCTACGAATGAAGAAGAAGAAGAAAATATCCACGTAGAAACCAATAACAGATCTGAAACATCACTTCCAATTATTTCCCAGTCTATTGAAGATGACCCTCAAACTAGCCAGCAACCGTTGGAGTCGAGCAACAGAGGAGACGATAAAGAATCGGCACAACCTGCTGTTGCACATGAAGAAGGGGGTAGAGTTTCTTGATTTTCAGTGATATGTGGAATCAAGAATGGAACTAGAGGAGTAAACGTAATGCAATCTGTCTGTATTAGATCTCTAGGACTAGAATAAAGGACTCTTATGTAATGAGCAATGCTGCTATTCATCATTAGTGGGGATTATCACCAGATTGTTCAAGGCGATGATTATCACTAATGATGAATAGCATTGTTCGAATGTAATTTACCCGTGAAGGGACTCT
Organism: Fraxinus ornus; assembly: GCA_903798235.1. NCBI lineage: Eukaryota > Viridiplantae > Streptophyta > Magnoliopsida > Lamiales > Oleaceae > Fraxinus > Fraxinus ornus. The sequence continues at coordinate 17,221 of CAIGRF010361915.1, read as the reverse complement.
TGCTGTTCAACTTTTTTGTCTAGTGTACTTTCCAATTAAATATTACACGATTATGCCGAACAATTGTACAGATACAAATGAGTGGAATACTTAAAATGGAATGAAGAAATGTACAAGAATTTTACTTTGGTTTGGCTATTTGTCAAGAGGAATGTTCCCACTGGTGATTGTTCACATGTGACATGCATGATAAGACCAATAAAGAATGTCTCGTATTTATGTCACATCACTTATCACGTGGACAAATGATATTCCTCCATTGGAATAAATAGCATTAGCATTTGTCAATGAAAGTGTGAGTAGTGCAATTGAGATTTTATTTCATCTTTATATTTCATATTTTAACTGTCACCTTGTCTTATTAAGGTCATATTTGTTTCGAATTAAAATCAGATTTTAATTTAATTCAAAGTCAAACAATCAATATTAAGCACATCTTTCATGGTCCCACAATTTTTCAACAACACATTTCAAAAACTTTTATCACAATTTACTTAAAATCTAATTTTAATCCCCACCAAACATCCACTAAATCTTGATTTTGTACTCCACTTTGTTACAAGACAGGTAGGGATGTTAAATAGAGTGAGTTTGCTCACCAATTTTATACATCTTTTACTGAAATTACTCTCACTCATTTAGTCATTTATGATGAGTCGGTTCAGACACGGGCCGATGAGCTAGCTCGGCAGTGTGCCAATTCATGCGAGCATTTGCAAAAGAAATTTGTTGTTCAACCCGTTTCACTTAACATCCTTACCACAGTCTTTGTTTGTTGCGCCACGTTTTAATTGCAATGAAGATTTTCAATATTGGTTCATTTTTGCACTTATGCTCTCAACTTATTTTTGTCACATTCTTATCCTTAATCTTTAATTAGTTACTTATCTTGTTCCTGATTAATGTTTCTCTCTAAATATTCTATTATCATGCTTTAAAATAAGAAGCAAATATTTTGAACTTCTTTATTATTGGATTTTCTGTTTATTAGATATATTAGTGATAAATAAGTTTTGGATAAATCGTTGTCACTTATCAGAACAAAATATGCTAATTAATAAAAGGTTAATGATAAGAAATAATATCAGTATAATTACCATACCTCTTTTGGTGGTTATTAAAAATAGATTTTTGATAAATTTTAATAAAAATTGATAAAATGTGTGATTGAAAAACGGTATATCTCATGAAATATGATATTAAAATTAATTGTTAACTGATTTGCTAATTAATGAAAAATCGAGAATAAAAATGAGTCGAAAAAAATAAAGAGCATAGAGTTACACATCGAGTAAAGAATAATGGCACTAAGTACAATTAAAATTGTGGCTGAACTAATAAAAAATGTGGTGGGAATATAATTACCGTATCCCAACTGCATTTTTTACTTTTCGCCCCTGTTTGGCCACATTTTTTTTTCATGTGGCATCTCACTACTATCCGTTAATAACTTTTTCTAAGCGATTATAACGTGGATATGGATTGTAATACGTGAAAACGCATAAATAGAAGGATAATTTTTTGAACTAATCTACTTCTTTGTACAAAAATCAAATTTGCCTCCCTAAAAGTTTTATTAAATATAGACATGCAATCAAGTAAATTGATTTCAACTATTTCCTTCTATTAAATGCTTTCAGGCAATCTAAACTCAGTTGATTAGAGAGTTCAAAGTGTGACTAAGCCCTTGATTGAGCCATATTATTTTTTTCATTTTCATTCTTCTATTCATTTTCAACTATACATTATTCAATAAAAATAAATAAATTTCATCACATCAATAATTTTTCTTTCTTTTTCAACCACATACTCTCCATCACATCAACCAAAAAAATGCATTTTTTTTGAAAATAATGTGCACCAAACGGGGGATTCGACATCTATTTTAGGTTAATTGTGTTGAAGGTCACTGAAGTTTCACTTTACCCACAAATATATCGTTGGACTTCAATTGCCGGTAATCGAGTCACCAAATTTTGATTTAACAACAATTAGGTCACTCTATTAACGGACCGTTAGGATACATAAGTTGATGATGTGGACTTCAAAGCTAGTGGTGGATAATGTTGACTTCAACGAGGACTATTCAAATACTTTTTACGTCCACGTCAAACCAAATTAAAAACCCAAATTTCCAATTGAAACCTCCAAAAATTGTTATATTACAAAGAAAAATGAAAAATCTTTTAGGCTTTTGATCAATCGCTGCTTTCCCTCATCCATTTATTAATTTATTCAAAAAATATTTATTGTTTTTCTCTATCTTTTATTTTCACTAGCTTTTCTCTAAATTATTATATTGTTTTCTTTCATTAAAAATTGAAATATTTTGAATGTATTTAATTATAAAGAGTGATTCTGGCTATTCTCTAAATTAGAATATCTCCAAGAAACTCTTTAAGACCCCGTTCGGTAGAAATTAAAATCGGATTAAAATTGAAAAACTAGTCGTTATTGTTGACTTTTATTAGACGAATGTGATTCTATTTTCAATTTTAATTGAATTTTAATCTCTATCAAACGGAGCCTAAATATAAAAATACTTTCTATTTTAAAGAGTTTAACCCTTAAAATTATACTCTAAGATACTCTTTAAATTAATTTTTTAATTTAGAATCATAGAGACCTATTCTCTATAGTTTGATACATTCAAATATTTCAATTTTCAATGAAGGAAAATAATATAATAATTTAGAGGAAAATTAGTGAAAATAAAAGATACGAAAAAATAATATATATTTTGTGGGAGCAGTAATTTGTTGGAGTACTTAAAATTTATACTCTCTAAATTTATAAATATTTTCTAAATTGTAAAATATGCTTTTTAAAAATAGCGAGCACCGTGTAGATGCTCTTAAAATGTTAATTTAAAGAATTTATTGAAGAATGATTTTAAGGCGACTCTTTAAAATAAAGAGTATCTTATGTTTAAAGAGGGTTGAAAATGCTCTAACGTCCCACAAACAAAGTGACCTAATTGCTGTTAAATCAAATTTTGGTGACCCAGTAGCCGGCAATTAAAGTTCAGTAATCTACTTGCAGGTAGGATAAAAGCTCAGTGACCTTGGTAACAATTAATCCGTTTTGTTTACCCCTAAAATTCGTCCTTGATCTCGATAAAGAATACCGACCTGCGCCGAATCTGCGTGTCGTTTCAGGGGCTAATCGGAGAGTAATTGAGCGAACATGAAATCGCACTCAGCATGGGGTACATCCAAGAACCTCGTCAAGTTTAGAATGTAAGTAAATATATTTAATTAGTAGAATCAGTAGTAATTGGATTTCTTTTCTTCTGTTTATGTTTTGTTTTGTTTTGTGTTTTAATGATTTTCGGAGTTGTAATTCCTATGTACGGCAGTCCGACTTCGGACAACCTAGTTCCTATACGTCTGGATATTGAAATCGACGGCCAGAGATTTAGAGATGCATTCACCTGGAACCCTTCTGGTACCTACTCATGCTATACTTTATAGAACCGTATATTGAGCATTTTTATTGATTTTATTTTATTTTATTTTATTCATTTATTTTTTGCGTCGTTCCTTTATGCTTAGTCACGATCCTGGGTGCCAAACGTTTTTCTGTCAAAAACTTAAAAGAAACAGATAAATTGATATATCAGCTGTGAAGAGATGTGTAGCAGTGGTAAAGATTCAGCACTGCGAGAAATAACTACGATCATCAGGAAATAGAGTGGTTAATTGTACTCAATTCCCGTTTGGTATCGGACTGAATCATTTTTTTTCCATTGTATGCCGTGTTTTACTAGGTTCGAGGTAGGATCTAAGCATCAATGGGCTGAAAGTTCTAATTCCCACCAAAACTAGGAACGCGATTCATAAACAGATTGTTAGATGGTATTATCAACCTTAATTTAGATCATAGAGTGGAGAGTATTATTACCTTTGTTCTTTTCACTTTGGTCTCCATCCCCCAACTACACCCTAAGACCAACTAGTGGGGTTTATGCCTTAACTCGAGTTGATTTTATGGTACGTGCGAGAGGGGATGTTCAAACCACCTAAATAGTTTACTCGTAACTGATATTACATTTTCCTCACATGAACTATATAAGTACTGGATGATCTGTACTCTTAATTTATTCACATACTATCTTTCAGTACTTGTGCATTTTGCAAAACCATGAACTAATGTTTATGTTTTTGTTACTGTAGATCCTGATTCTGAAGTTGTGGTATTTGCGAAAAGAACAGTGAAAGACTTGAAGCTTCCGCCTGCTTTTGTCACACAGATTGCTCAATCTATCCAAGTATAATATAACAATCCATGCCTGAAGTTGCTTTTTTGTCCTTATATGGGCGCACCATATTTTCTTTTATGCTCCATATTTCAGTAAAAATTGGGTATAGAAAGGCCCTGTTTTATGCGGGATAAGTTTGGAAACATCACGTATGCTCATCTCACAAAAATATCTCTATCGAATTAAGTCCAAAAAGTCTCATGCTACAATTTATGATTCTTGATATTCAAATCACACTTATTGCAGACACAGTTAACAGAATTCCGGTCATATGAAGGGCAGGATATGTACACTGGAGAGAGAGTTGTCCCCATCAAGGTTTTGACAAGACTAATTTGTGATTACAATTTCCCCGCCCTTGAGACTAAAATGTGTTATTTTATTGTATTTATTTGTAACAATTCTGAATTTTCTTTTGGCTGGTCAATTAACTAAAAGTAGTGGTGGTGATTTTGTGTTCTTCTCTTTATGTATTGTGAACCAGCTAGACCTTCGAGTTAACCATACTATCATCAAGGACCATTTTTTGTGGGTAAGTATAGCCACATGGTTTTATTTATTTCTTGAACAGCCCCATGAGAATGTTGTAGATCTTGTGAAATAAGTAGTGGTTTGATATGTGCCACTTCAGTAATTTGACAAGAAGAATATATATATAATGAATTTCAGGAGTTGAACAACTTTGAGAGCGACCCTGAAGAATTTGCTAGAATTTTTTGCAAAGATATGGGCATTGAAGACCCAGAAGTTGGAGTAAGTACATGCAATGTTTTCGCATTTTCAATATTTGGTATGCCAAGAAAAATCGGTAAAACTGAAAATAATTGCGGTCAGGAAAACAAAGTGATTCTAACTGGACATGTATTGTTCTTTTGGTTTTATAACTTATACCAACTTATATGAGAGATGAATACACCACTCAACCACCACCGACAACCACAAAGCACCACTTACCATCGATAATCACCAGTGGAATGCCAACCACCAGTTAGTGAACACCTGTTGTAACGACCTAAAAATTACCATTTGAGTCGTTAAATACGTATCGTAAAACTAGAACTTTCATAAAAGATAATTATCCCCAAAGTTACAATAATTAAAAATAACACACTTTCTTAATCATAAGATTTATTGCTAAAAAATTCATAAATTATCTTATTTTTATTATACTACCGGTGACTAGTTTCAAGCTCCAATGTCTCGAACCTTAATTACCTAAAAGAGGGAAAATCATAAATAATGGGATAAAATTCCAATAAGTGAACCACATAAATCGTAATTCATATTTAAAATTTAGGAATTCTTAATGTACAGAAAGAGATACAAGGATTAGAAACCGAATGGTCATAATCCCTATACATAAAATCATAACATACACAAGGAGACACGGGAATTAAGAACAGTACTTCGTTGCTATAATTCTCGTGCGTAGTGCTGCTAAACTCCAATCCTTTGAACTTATATAGGACCATATCATATTCATAACTTAGAATTCTGTATTTTAAAATATGGAAAATGATTCAACATACAACGTGCGACTACACTTACCTCATAAATTTGAAGAGGATTTCATAAAATATGCACGGAAGAACTTAACCTCAAACAATCGTTTATGAACTTTGTGTGTAGTGTGGGACAATCATAGTTATACACACACATATATAAATATATGTAATTGTGGTAATCATATTATTTAAGTCAATCAACCATAATTATAGTACGTAATACTATAATTTAACTCAATCAGTCATAATTGTATATAATTATATACATATATAAATGTACGTAATTATAGCAATTATATAATTTAAATCAATCAATCATAATTATATATAATTATACATATATAGACACGCAATTATTGTAATATTATAATTTAACTCAATCATCATAAATATATATAATTATACATATATAGACACACGTAATTATAGTAATACTATAATTTAACTTAATCAATCGTAATTATATAT